>VWPW01019428.1:0-153782 GCA_013389825.1 Crypturellus undulatus | reverse complement strand
TTTATTTATTTATTTATTTATTTATTTACTTACTTATTTTTCGGATCTGCCTTTACGCTTTCAAAAAAGGCTCAAAGCGATAGCCAAGCCAGGTACGTGCCCCAGGCCGGTGCGTGCGGCACCCCTTCGAGTATGTTTTTACTCCCCGATAAGATTCAAGGCGATTAGATTTCCAGGTTCATTGTAAGACCACAATGAAAACCCGAGAAGAGCCCATTTATTTATTTACTTACTTATTTTTCGGATCTGCCTTTACGCTTTCAAAAAAGGCTCAAAGCGATAGCCAAGCCAGGTACGTGCCCCAGGCCGGTGCGTGCGGCACCCCTTCGAGTATGTTTTTACTCCCCGATAAGATTCAAGGCGATTAGATTTCCAGGTTCATTGTAAGACCACAATGAAAACCCGAGAAGAGCCCCGAAAGCCTTGAATCTTTGCTCTAAAACATAAGATAATGCAAAGCGCTCCTTTCCTACACAGTTTTTCACCTATCCGTACAGTGGGAAGCACAAGTCATAAAAAGGCTGAAATTCCCTATGATAGGGATTACAGAAATTTAACCTTGGGAAATTTACAGAAATCACCATCAAAATCCCTCTGAAAGCGTATTTCCTTCGTATCACCCCATCTCAGTTTGTACAGCAAAGATGCACACTCAAATACGATCATTTAGATGCAATTAAAAGAAACCCAGAGAGAAAGGCATTTTATACTCCATAAAAAATGTAATTAGGATACAAATCTTGCTCCACATGATGTAGAGTACATAACAAACTCAGTACATAAATACAAGGTCCATAATCTGAATACTGCTTTTCTGGGAAACATCTTCAGCATCCCCTGTATTTTCACCACAGATGACCATGTGGAGATACACAGGGCTACATATTACACTGCTCTAGGAGAGATTCTGACTGCTCTGAATGTTTTTTCCATTGGAAATATGTACTGAATCTTTTGGCAAACCGGCTTTTTTTCTTTCGTCTCTATCTGCGAGCAGTGGCTACATTTCCCTTTTCTCATTCCAGGGCATTCACAGTCTTTCTAAAGCAAGAGCCTTAGGGGAAAAAAAAAAAAAAAGAGAGAGAAAAAGCTACCGTAATAATTTCTCGAGTGACAAGTACCACAGGAGAGTACTTACATCTCTGTGTGCATCAAGTCTTCTCCTCACAACGGTCTAAAATTCATCAAATATTAATGGCATCTGGTGCGAGCAGCGAATGCAATTCACAAAGCACTGAGGGCATCGACTAATAATTCTGGCATCCAAACAGCAGCAGAGAACTAAAATACCCTGAAAATGCAGGGGGAAAGATCATCTCCGTAATAAAATGAAGACAAGGGGGTGACAGCAACTGAACATCTCATTCCATCCCTGCCTTAACTCGCTCGCAGATAGCAGGGACGCAGAATGAAAGGTTACTGAAGGCAGAGCAGGTACCGAGCAGGATAGATTTGTTATATAGTTTTACCTTCGCCATGGAAAGAAGCGTGCGCACGGCTAAACCACCTGGGGCAGCCGGCTGGGCCCCAAACTTACCTCATGTGTGAGAGGAGACGGCTGCCCCAGCGCTGCGGGCTGAGCTCCTGGGCTCTGCACCGCACTTGCACGAGGTCCGGGAGAGGGATGTGCCCATCTTCATGGCTTGCAATTCCTGCTGAAATGGCACCGCATGCAGCACCCTGCGACCCGCCAGCTCCCGCGAAGCGGCTGCTGGTCCTGCTGCCCTGCTCCCCGGGCTCATCCAGGGTCACCCTCTGGTGCTACCAGTATGGGTTTGCGCTTGTTTTTCTTTCTTTACCTCTCCCTTGCCTTATCTCCCAAGTCTATCTTATCAGAGGTCTGGTCTGCATCCTTTCTGGCTGCAAGGCCACATGAAGTATCCCTAATGCATCCTGGTGTGAAGGAGCACTTATTTTCCCAAGAAACATGCAAAGCTGTGATAACTTTCAGCAGAATCCGAGGGTCACGCTGAGGACCCTGTTTTGCTGTTGGGTATGCATAGGGACTGCTGGTGTAGCTGCTGGCATACAGCAACGTGACCCAGTATCACTGGGTATCGCAAGAACATATTCATTAGTTCTGTTTATCAGTCAGTCTGGGTTCATGGAGATTGATGGAATTTTGGCTGTTCACAGATATCGAGTCTTTAATTAATGGGACTGCTTCTCCAGGGATGACTTCACTGTGATCAGCTGTAAAGTGTTAACAGTGTCAGCAAGGAGCTGCCGTAATAAACATTCACGTTAGCACCCACCTAAAATGAAAAAAAAAAAGTCTACAGTCAACAATAACAAGAGCAAAGATGACAGTGTTTACATTCACATCTTTCTTCATGATAATCTGTTTTACCAGCAAGCCAAATAGCTAGAAACCTCATTCTTTATGGTCTTAAGAATTCTGCCAGGACTTAAAGAACACATTTAATCCTTACAGCTCACTTATACTTTCTTTTGCTCGTGAAATGCACTGTTTTAATTCTCAGACATAGGTGTACTTAATGGCCACTTAACATGCAAGTATATATGTAATAAACCTAGCATGCCAACATGCTATGCGGGTGTTGTGAATGTCCCTGCTTTTATTATTTTTATATTGATATGTGTTATCTTAATGCAGTTTCGTTGTGTTATGAGACTTTTCAAAATAGAGAATATCTCTGAAAAACACTATATTGAAGACTATGGAGATGGGCACAGACTGGCACGGACTGTCTCCAGAGCATCTGTCCTGCTGAATGACGATGCATTTGCAAGGCAATGAATATGCGGTGACAGTGGTCTGCCCAGCGGATCCAGCTTACACATGTCTGTAGTCACTGACATTTCACCAGAGATAAACAGAACTTTTGAGCCAATAACTTATTTATATAAAGATCGCAGAGAAGGCCACACATATGGGCTATTGGCGGAGGTGTGCATCTGATAAGCTCCGATCCTGCGAGTTCCTGCAGTAAACTGGGGCGCTGCCAGCACATCCACAGAGCGGTCAGGAAGCCTCACAGCAATTCACAAGCTCGGGAGGCAGCCCCAGTGTTTCCATGCGGGAGGGCGGCCGTGAGCTCTTCCCCCGTCCATCCTCGGTGGCTCCCAGGTCCGCGCTGCTCCCTCCTACTGACCTACAGCCTGTAGATGCGGGCACCTGCCCTTCTGAATAGCTGGTTCTTCTGCATAACTCATTCACTTCTGTGCTCACTCATGCTCTGAAGCTAAGAATATCCGCCAGAATGAGCAAAAAGTATTTTCTTGCGCAGCCACGTTTCCTCCGTGAGATAAAAATTAATAAACGCTGGGAAGGGCATGAATATATCAAAGAGGTGTTCCTGGCAAGGCTGCCCTACTGCAAAATAATCAGAGCACTAAACTGATGTGAATGAATGAGGTCTGGAGACCACACTAACAGCTTTGAAAACTGTAGCAGGATTTAAAATGACATGTGGTCAAAGTCATTAAATAGAGGAGTAGTACAAGAAAGTACCTAAAAGTTACAGTGAAACTTACTGGAACACATGTTTATAAATTTTATCAAACAACACATCATTTTGACAGTTTTCCATAAACTCATGGAACATGCAGAGCATTTATTTGTGGCAAGATAATGATAATGAATAACATTTAAAGAGTTTATTAACATAGGATGTCCTAGCACCATCAGCTCTCATATTTTTCATTGTTTAAATTCCATTTTCTAAGGACACAGAAAGGGAACTTCTAACTGCAAGAATCTTCAAAATCACTGTCATGATCATCTGGATTTGTGTGCATGCAAACCAAAGCAACAAAAAGCACAAGCTAAACTCGATATAAAACACCAGTACCTCAAACTAAATATATATATATTCTGCACAGAGCAGAAAAAAACCCCTTTAATATCGTGAAAAGGGGCTGTTGTAGTTTTATATCAAATATATTAAAATCAGAAAAATGAAAATTGTAAGAGAAATGTTGGTGCAGTCTCTGCCATAGAAGTCATAGAAATAGGACTTCCATAGCGGCCTGTGAAACAGGCCATAGTCCAAACAAACAAAATAAACCCGCATATGCCAGCGTAGTCCTCTCTTGTTGCTTAGCTCCTGCAAAAAGCTTCTCTTCCAGGGACAATAAAAGGTATTTTGTGTGTTATATGGGTCTGTGCTGGTTTTAGCCTTGGACATCTGCTGGGGCTGATAAAGGATCAGAGGTTGTGAAGGGGCACAGAGGGCCATACATGAACTCCTTTTTGTTCTAAAACTGTGAGACAAACTAAAACCTGCCTTTCCCCCCCAGCATTTTTCCCAGCAAATGACTGCAAAAAATTAGAAGTAGAGTCTAGAAACCTTGTTTAAAATGGAAGGCGTCATTTTTACTAAAAGACGGATTTCCAGTTGTGTGCATCCTGTAAGATGATCGCTGCACCTACTGATACGCTGCCCAGGGAGCTTGCATATCGCTCTGCTCTTCCTGCTGTTGTTCTTGTTTTACAGCTCTTTTTCTCCCAGGCCTTTCTGACTGACAACTGAAAGGCTTCAAAACTCGGAGGTGATGACGGAGGAAGAAGGTCCATCAAGTCGGAGCCTCCGCTCACTCACGAGGCCGCCCTCAGTCACGCTCTGAAGCGTGAGAGGAGACTCGGGGCCATTAATTTGAAGCCGTCTATGATAAAAAGCTGCCGTGCGATGCAGCCGCGGGCAGATGGCAGTGTTGGGAGAGCAGATCTCCGCAGCCAGCGGCTCCGGAGCGGAGGAGATGGAGCTGCTTCCACGGCCAACGTGAAGCGCACAGCTGCCTACAGCCATCGAGTCCACATGTGCCAATATCGTGCTCCTACACGAGTGAAATGCTCCCCCGGTTTGTTCTCGGCGTGTACTTTTTCTTTGCGCTCATCTGGTTTTGGATTTACGGGGCATTCACTTTTACTGTCCCTGCCATTCCTGCAATGGACTTTTATCTTATCTAGAAGCAAGCCAAAAGGCAGTGTTACAATTAACCCTCTCCTTATTCTCATTTTCCAGATACAGACTTCCACATACAGGTAATTTAAAAAGACTGTAGGTAACAAAACTTTTTCTTACCTACAAGAGAGACAGGAAGAAGTATTTACTTTGGTGAAGTATCAGTCACGTGTCTTGTATATATTAGCAGGTTAAACCCAAGAGTCAGCTGAGTTACTTACTTGTGACCAAAGAAAGCAATTAATCATCGTTTTTCATGTTTTTTAGAATTTTAAGTATGTATTTACATGTGGCATACACTGTTTATTTTAGGTATTTTTAAAAGTAGATTTTGAAGTCTTAAAGAAATGGTTGGCAGGTATTCTGACATACAAGATGGTTTCTTTTGGGCTGGGTGGTGATAAGCTGTTCTCAGTAGTGAATTTGTGGGTCTGAGGTTTTGCTTTGGCTTTGGTTTTAATTAAGCTAGTTTGATAAAAACCACAGAACTACCTTTTTACCAAGTTACTTGATCCTCTAACCAGCTTTCATATCGCCACATTTTGATCACGCTGTATTCTAGTTTGCATTGGTATGGAATCTTAGTAATAATTAAAATAAATACTATTAAAAAAAAACTAATGGTGCCATATTGCAAGCACTCTGAAAACAAGTGATTCAGACTCTTTCCCAGAAACATTTACACATAAGAGAAGCCCGGATGTGCTCACGAAGAAAAATTACATCACGGGCAGCAAGTCCCCAAATGTGAATAAGTGGTCGAAGTAGGATGCTATAGGAAACCAGTATAACTCCGTTCAGAGGCTGAGTGATCAGAATATTTTTGTGCCCCTGCATTCAGGTTGACTTTTTATTGGGTAATTCCCGGCTTCTCTTCATAAGCTTTCACATTAGAGAAGAAACATATCAAACAATAAATCACTGAACGGAGGGTTTTGTAGTCCCACAGTGGAACTGCTCTCAGTTCCACCGTGCCAGAAGCAATGGAATCAATTGGACTTTATAAATATCATTTCTATGCATCTCTACTTTTAAAAAATAATGGTCCACATGCTGCAAATGATGATGAATCCACTTCTGAGCATTCTGCAAAATGACAATACAAACCATCTACTGCAGAAAGTAACATTCAGTGACTTGCTGGTGCTAGCAACAGCTCCATGCCTTGCTTTTGGATCCATTCCAGTTGGATGAATAGACAGTACAATTCCCCAAATGCAGGAATTTTGCTGCTCTCAAACATTCAGAGCACAATAATCAACCCTCTGCCCTGTAATGATAGGATTTCGAAAAATGGCCATTTATTTTAAAATAGTCTCTGTGGTTTGTAAAGCTGTTCCTACAGAATGCACATACTTCTGCAGGCTTTCAGCTGCTGGCCCAAGTGCAGAAAAGGATAAAAAAAGACAGCTTGAATTTACATGATGCTAACGAGAAGAAATGAGCAAGATGGCTCTATATAAATCTACACATTATTTTCTTGGAAGGTGAAAATGGTGCAATGCAAAGTGGTTTTTCCATTTTTTTTTTTTTCCACAGTTAGAGCAGAATCCATTAGGATATATATGCACTACAAAGGTATGAACATGGAAGCACCCAGACAATAACTCCATTCATCCACAACCAAATCCCCAGCGTTTGGAGTCTCACTTTCTGGGTTCCCAGGTGGAGCTGCAGCCCTGGAGCTTAACTGGGGTCTCTTTAAAAGGAGGGCAAGCAAAATCACCAGTCATTTCTGATAGCGCAGGCTGCAGCGAAGGCAGCGGAGCCAAACCCGAGTGAGAGCACTTGTGACACGAGGCTGTTCTCATGGGCACGCAGCAGAGATGGAGGGATGTGGTAGCCCGAAGGGGGAGGCCGTTCTCCACGTCTCCCGTTTCCCCTCCAGCCCTCTCGGGACCCGGTGCCTGGCTCAAGCAGGAGCCCCCGACCTGCCATCCACCCTCCATGGGAGCTGATCCACGCTGAAGATCAGTCCCAGGATCTTCTCACCG
Source organism: Crypturellus undulatus (assembly GCA_013389825.1). NCBI lineage: Eukaryota > Metazoa > Chordata > Aves > Tinamiformes > Tinamidae > Crypturellus > Crypturellus undulatus. The sequence goes on along the minus strand of VWPW01019428.1, from coordinate 146,860 downwards.
CAACAGCTAACAACGTGACTAACAGCCTGGCCCCAAGTCACTCTGAAGCAGCTGCAAGAAATTAAGAAAGAGAAGGGCGCTCCTTTCGCTTACGCCCTCCGGCTGGTTTTTCTTGGGAAAAAAAGAAAAAAAATCCCCTCTGGCCACGCGGGTGACTAAGTTTACCATTTTGGGAACGTCTCTACCACACCTACAGGGTGCTGAATCAGTATGGGTTACACAACCTCACCATTCGCGGGCAGCTGGACCTATTTACCCCTGCTGCGCGGCTCGCTTCGCCCCCAGGAGCGCGGCCGCTTCGGCGTGGGACGTTGCTACCCCTGGAGTCACGGTGGGAAGGAGCCGGAGCAGCTGCCCTCCGGACTTGGTGCCTGCGGGAGCACCCGGACATCTGCAGTAGTGATGAGGACATCAACCAGGGGGACACGGAGCAAGGGGCTTCGGTCAGAGCGGGATGTGGCAAGAACAACTTTTTGCAGAGAGGGCTCTGCAAAAAGTTGTGGGTTTCCATAAATGTCACCCACGAGGTCAATCACACGCTGTGCCTCTTGGGTTTTGTGTGATCAAAATCCCCAAGGTGAAGGTAGAAAACTCAGTATGAGTTTTCTCTGACCTGAGAGTGCTCAGGTCCTCTCTAGACATGCTGTAAACTGGAAACCAAAAATCAGTGGCCAGTTTTGAAAATGGTGAAGAAAGGTTAAATGCGCTGACTCTGTTACTCACTGGGATTTATTTGCTCAGTTCTAATTTTAACTTTGGTTAGCCCAATAAAAGGTATCACATCACTGTCTGGGTAGCTGTCTTACAAAAAACAATACAGCTACCAACTTTCCTCTGCTGGATGACATACTTGGGCAGTAGCCCTTTAAAAAAAAAAAAAAGAAAAAAAAAGGTTCAACTTCTTTTGAGCACATTGGGTTTTCCATTCATTATTTTTTCTGATGCTGAAAGTAATGTTATTCATCCCAGAGAAGAATAGCTGCATTGTATTTTAAAGGTTTAACCAAAACACTCTTCTCATTTTGCTGAAAGTTGTCCCTTCTCCCTTTCAGGATTTTAAAGCACATCTATAAACTGCTCACTAGGTGAAATCATCATTTTATGTTTGATGGTATCTGGTTCAAAAAAAAAAAAAGAAGGAAAAAGGAAAAAAAAAAGTGAATTGCATGATTGCAAAAACTGACTTTCTATAAAAATCTGGATGATGAAAATAAGCAAAGAAAGGACTCCTGTCCTATGAGATCAGCTAATGAATGCTGAATATGGAACGAGTTTGTTTAAAAAAAAAAAAAAAAAGACAAAAACACACCCAAAAGATCAGTTCTTCATACAAACGGGTACTGTCCACAATCTACAGTAATCTATACATCTGTAACTCTTTTCTACTTCGTTTTTTGTTAACCTCCCTTGTAACAATTACATAGACAAAGACCTTTCACAATTTTACACTCTTTGGCAATTCTGTTGGCCTGCAGTAAGGGAGCATGATCCAACTTTATTTGGATCTTGATTCCTATGACTTTTCTTTTGACTCACAGTGGTGTCTAAGATTAGATAGGTACAACTGGGACAGCAATGATAAATCGGTAGCTATTCTTAAAGGGCAGTCATATTCGTGCATATTCTTCTGCAGTTGTTTGCCCACCCTAACACAATCATTTTCAGTCCTCACTGGTATCAGGCTGTTTGGTACCACTACATCCACTCCTGCTGCTTCAATGTAATAATCCTGAGGGGTCAGTTCTACCCAGGTAAGAGAGCAATCCTCTTCTCCAGGGGTTCTCCCACTGAGCATCAGATAGTTCAGTGCATTTCAAAGGTCTGTGGTTCTCTTTTTCCTCTCCTCTCAGGCCTTTCCATCACGGATGGAAGGGACAAGTCCTTACAGTTGAAATACAGTTGCTCAGAGCAATGGGCAAAACACTCCTGTCACAAAGGCGTGCGCTTTAGGCTCTCCTTTGGCTACGACAGCTTTTGGGACTTGCACGCTCAGTTCCACAGGGCAGCTGTCCACTTGCATCACGGAAGGCGCGTGTCTTGCCACCACAAAACCGCTCGCTAGGGCTGGAACGTGGCACTCCAGCACGCGGCCAAGGCAAACGCCTTCTGTTTGCCCTGGATCAGAGGCAATCACATCACACTGAAGAAGCCGTGTTCCCAACAGCTCCTACACGGTCATTGTTCAAGCAGAAGGAAGAGACTAAAGTCAAGCAGCTGGAAAAAGCAGCTCCTCTTACATGATACATGCAGCAACTTGACTGTTCTTTGATATATATGGATCCCCATTGCTTCCACTTCATTGTACCATCAAGGGAAGAAAAAGTACAAAAACCTCTTTATGTCCCTTGTAATTGAAGCCAATCACAATTAAAACATATTGTGGGCACCTTAGGTAGCTATTAATTATTGGAAGTTTGCCTCCATGAATTGGACTCTCATCTATGATAGACCATCTTCTTGCTATGTTTCCTAATGGAAGGTGTAGTGGAATTGGAGTATTATTTAAAATGAATAAAATAACAGAATCAATCTAATAAAAAATATTTCCCAAATACACTGTAGACTTTGGGATACAGACCTTTGGGATGAGGTTTAGTAAAATAAGGAGGTCTGGTCCAAGCCTTACGTGGATCAGAAACCTTGGTGATGATTCCTAAGGGTTTTCTTAAGAATGTCATCTAAGCTACATTCATTAACCATTACAAAATGTCTCAGTATAATGCTAAAAAGATCAGAGGTGCCAATTTTTCCATAATACCGAAAATGAGGAAATAGTAATAATAACCCCATCAGTTTACAGAAATCATGTCAAACTTCAAGAAGATAGAAAGCCAAGCTTTCTGCTGATCAGATTCCAGATTAGGAAAGTGCATTCTTTTTAGTAGCACTTCCTCATAGAAATACTTGCTTCCCATATTTTTGGGGGGGGGAAGCAGAAAGGGAGCATATCGCTCATATCGCTTGGTTTCCTAATTATTTAATAGTGCTGTTTTGTTTGATGCAGAGCAGCTATACATTATCCTGAAAGTGATTTCATCTCAAAAAGTGGGTGGCTTAGCATGTAGAAAATGCTTTGGGATTTTATTTATTTTAAAAGGGCCTACTTAACATGCGATGCTGCTTTCTATCGAGAAGCAACCACTTCTGGGGTGGAATGCTCTAGCTAATTAATACTGACAAGCAAACTCTCATGGATATTGTATTTCAGAATAATGCCTTTTGGAAAGATCCTCATAACTTATTATATCACCTAGCTAGGAGTAAATGGTGCTTTTATGTTATCTTAGCATGACAGTAAAAGAGTAAGGGAGCTACTCTGATCACCACCTATAGCACAATACTTGGTTAAACTCAGTGAAAGTAGATTTGGGCTTCAGCTTACAAAAATGATTCAGTATCCCTGTCCCCCACTTAAGATTACTGACGAAGCAATGGTTTCCCATAGGACAGAACTTGTACTTTGCTTCTGCAGCTGAGCGTGCTGTCAGTCTGCATCCAGCTGGAGCTGCCCGCTGCTGGGTGAGCCACGATCTACAGCAATGATTTCCTCTCATGGAAAACCCCTAGTCACTAGTCTGCTCATAAAGATGAATCAAAATATCTTCTCAAACATTATTACCATTTTCTTCTGGAGTCTGGACTACTTTTGCCAAAAATAGATTCCAAAAGAATGATTTTTGAAATGAGAATGTAGTGTTTAAGTGGCACTAGCAAAAAAAAGTGAAAAATTAAATATGCTCAATCTTTATCAAATGGAAAATGAGAGCTAACATCAGTTTAGGTCCTGTAGTCTGAGGGTGCTATGGAACACTCTGATTTTACCATGATTTCTACTATGAAAGTAGAATTTTGCTCAAATCCTTTATTTTAAAAGCAAGGTTAGAATGAAATAATCAATAAACCATGTCTGCAAGCCTTTATGCCTCCTACATCCATGTATCATGCACAGTACATCTGAGCATACAGAAGTAACTGCAAAGGAAACATCAATCCACAACGACTACATATGAAAGTAAACTTTTCTTTACTCCTTTTCCTGCTTTCTGCAACAAGAAACTTTTGGGAACACCTTTTTGGGAAATGCTTTGGGAACAGCATTTTAAAATAACAAATATATTTGTTTAAATGTGTTTGCATGTTGCTGCTTTTTGTACTCCCAGTTACCACAGATGCAAAGATCTGGTGGCAAACAGCAACCAGGACATGTTGAGAGAGGACACCAGGTCAAGCCTCCATCCCACGACTAATTAAATTATTCTCTATACATTTAATGCTAACAGAGCTGCTAGGTGTCTGGGCTGTGATCTGCTCCCCACAGCTAAGAAATACGGGCTCGTGGCCTAAAGCCCTCAAAATTATCTTCTATCACAAGATTTAATCTTATGTCTGATACAGCAAACAGATGGTATATAAGGAAGAGGAGGAGGACAGAAATAACCATTCCTGACAGTCTTCATCATTATAAGCATTTACAACATGAAGATGGACAAGCAAAGAGGAGTTGCAGGCTCTTAACCAAACAAGTTTTTTTCAGTCTCAGTGTGAATATCGAGTTTGTTTGAACTTGGTTTACTGCATTATTAGAATAAATGTTCACAGAAGCAACAGGTTAACAAACATTTCTACTTTGGGTCACTTCGGCTAACTCAAAGCCCAGTCCTGTGGAAGAGTGAGCGCCTTCCGTTGGCTCAAGAGGACCTGAGGCCACTCACCCACCTCGAGCAGATCACGGCACATCAGCAGCTGGGGAACACACTTGCCAACCTCAAACCACCATGGAGCTGCAAAGGGACAAAGCGGCCTGCAAACTGCATGTGAAAATACCACATAAATACCGGAGCAATGGCAAAGTGAATAAACAAAAAAGTATGTTGTCAAGCGGTCCTTACAAACAAGGCTGTGGAAACTCAAAGTTGGTTTCTAGCAAAGAGGCAATATAGAAGCTTGGTTCCAGGAGTAGGTGATGCATTTTGCAATGTCTCTGAAGCACAGGGTTTCTTTGCATAGAGTGCTTCTAAACAGGATATTCTAATAAGAAGATATTTATTCAATATGATGCATAGACTATGTATTTTTTTAAGATGAAAGGACTTCACACAGAAATTACAATCTCTGCTCAGAAAACTTCTGTTTATGGCAGTAAATTACTCTTTCTAAGCAATACAAGGATTTTATAAGCAATGTAACAGTATTCAAGCTTATATCTAAACACTCTTCGTACAGCACATGCTGAAGAATGGAAAGACAAGACATCAGACAGTGAAAAACTCCTTGAAAATAGCGTTTTTTTGGGTCACACTGTAACAATAGTTGGACAGAAGAATCAATCTGGAGCTGGAGACTACAGCACTGGTTTGAACTTGACACTGAATTCAAAGCCCGAAAGATCATCAGAGCTCAAGACTCCAGATTTTGGTCATCACAGCAGCAATTGCTTTAATCTGGTTTTCTAAGTTTCAACAGCACAAAAACAAAATTAAAAAAAAAGCCCTTGGACAATAATATTCATAAAATAAAACTTTACAAAATGTTTACCCGTTTAATAGAAATAAGATGTATGTATTTTAGGTTATGACTTTGAAATGCATATCAAAGTGCTATAGCACATATACAATAAAAAATTTGCCACGACTCTCAGTGTGGTTTTCAAAATGTAATAGTATTCTTTTTATATATATATATATATATCCAAAACTGATTTTAATAAAATGATCATTTAAACTTCATCTTTGCCTATAAGCCAGCTAAAAATATAAAATTCTCTTCAAATAGTTCAACAAACAGACAAACTGCATATTTAAGCATGTTGAAAGTAAATCTTTATGAGAGTTTTTTTTTTTTTGAAGAATAAATCACTAGGGTTCTAGCTAGAACACCTCTATTAATGCACTGATTTCATTTGAAAGAAGTATGAAATTATAATTAGCAGAACGGTGTTACTCTAAAATTCTGTCCATAATAGTTTGATTGGTCGGCAATGTATTTCTTTCCTGGTCTCGAAAACACTGCTGAGGAGAACTGAGCATTTGTTTCCCCCAAACTAGCCATGTTTCCTTACATTTTTAGCTGATCAACTCCCTGACTTTAAAACTTCATGTAACCGGCCTAATTTTTTTTCAGACATATTCTTTTTTAAATTCCAACTACATTTGAGAACTTCTAAGAATTACTTTAGAATAGTTCAGCTCAGCCTGCTGTGTAAGCAACTACATTTCAATGATTGTCTTTCCCTGAATTAGCCAGGCTATTTGGCATTAGGGGAAAACCAAGTAATTTTTAGTCATTGCTGCAGTATTTTTCATTTTAATTCTGATCATACTATCAAATTCCACAATTTAGCATAATATATAAAGAGGTCACACATTACTACTATAGACAGTCCTACCTTTCGCTTTGGAACCAGTATTTTCCCCTTTTCTATAGAAAGATTCCCACGAGACCATGAGACCTCATTTTACAAAGCCCAGAGTACAAAAGACAAATAAAAGTGCCTCTGAGCCTTACGTTTTAAAATGACAGAAAATAACTTAAAGAAATATGAGTACAGTTTAATTTACCTGAGTCCCTAGTCACTGTTTACCATAAACTCCCAATGGATCCAGGCAGCAATAATCATTTGGATCCCATTCAGTAATGATAACTGCAAAAGAACATCACGAATGTCTAATAATAGTGTTTTTTCAAGCTACTATCGTATGTATACAGCACTGGATTCTTTGGTTCGGGATTCTACAGCATAATGGCACTTCTACAGCATGGGGTTCCAGTATTAAACGCAGTTGATTTTTCTAGAAAAGCAAATGGCCACTGACAAAAGAACAAAAGAAGATTTGAGAACTACAGTTAAAGTTTAAGCCTAATAGCTACAGTAATTGATTAGTTCTCCGTGGATTTTCTTTGGTGAGTGAGGTGTGCCCAGAGACTGCAGGAGATTATTTTATTGTGTAATTTTCACAGCACGGTGGGGTATCTTCACAAAGGGCTGGATACTGCCCTCCTGACAGAAACCACAGGGGGCAGATCAGAGTGAAGAAAATTCAGCCACAAGAATCACTCCGCAATAAGCAGCGGGTAGGATTTTTGCCGTCCTGGGAAAACAGCAAGACTTCTGGCCTCAAAACTTGCACATCTCTGGGGTCTCTTGTGGCCCAGAGTCATTTCTATGACTAAGGTGTCATTGGTCACTTCAGTTCTATGGCTATCAGTGGCCTTACGCAGTTACTCGGCCTCTTGACTCCACGTGATAGCTAATATGTTGGGAAAGGCTCAGAGAAACACGGCTATACCGTGTTTATTGAGCCAGCGTAGGACAGCAGGGTTGAACAGCAGATGCACAATTGGCGGAAACTGGAGAAACTGGTTTTGTTTTGGAATTCAATTAGGTTGAAAGTACATATGGAGGTGATGAAAATTGCTAGCTAGATAGCCTGAAAAATAATGTCTTGTTTTTAAACACAGTACAAGTCTAGTGTAGACTACAGCAACTGGCACAATTCCTGCCAAAACGGTGCATAAGAGAGCTGAAGGGATGTCTTCTATGGCTAGAACAGTAGGTTGACAAATCTCTGTCAAGGAAACCAATGGGAATATGGGGCACATAAATGCTTTGTACTATTGCATCAACCAAGAACTAAGTTGAGACCAGTAATGCATCCCGTATCTGCCACCCAAATTGCATTATACAATTTTCTACGAATCAGCAAGAGCCAAGGGAGTCCTTGGGCAGCTCCTTCTGTGCCCACTTCACCCAGGTCTCAGTTCTTTCCAGTTCCAAATACCTGGTATTGACACCACATTCAACTCACCCTCCGTTATCCAAATGTGAGCTCAGGAGCTTCTTGTTTGCAAGTGAGACACTTCCAAACTCTAGATCAAGATTCTCATATGTGTTTTGGTTGCCTCAGTTTTGAGGTTGCTGCGTTTTGCATTTCCAACCCCTCACAGGGCCTAACTTGTACAACGTGAATACTCAGCGCTTTCTCATAACTGGACCCTCCAAGTACCCTCCCAGGTAGATTCAAAAACAATTCAGGCACTCAGAAAGTGCTAGTCACTTCTGGAAATCTAATCCATAACTAGAATAGATCGATTCACAAGAAAAACAGAAATCACCATAAAAAGATCCATGTGTTGCTGTGCTCAGGGAACTTACAGTGTAAACTTTATTCACACTCATAGAGACATAGTTAATGGCAAAAGGGTATGCCCTTTATGTCCAGTAACCATAATTTACTCTGTTTCTCCTGAAAGCATGAGTCTGTATAAGGAATGAGAAAGAAAAAAAAAAAAAAGTTGATGGATTAGCACCTTTCCTTCTGGTAGTTAATTCAGCTGTCTGAAATTGTCAATGTTAGTACAGAAGGAAAGGAGATAGTTTTGTCAAAACTGTGATAAAACAACTGTTAATGTAATCTCACAGGGAGTTATGGTTCAGAATATCTTAAAAAACAGATAAAACAAACCCTGAAACAAAGGTTGCTTTTAACCGTGTGTAAACAGTCTTTGATCAATCAACAGAATCCTTAGAAAGGGCTGATACATCACAAAACATAACACGACACGTCTACAACAGCTGGGTGAGCGCTTAAACTTTGGTCATAGAGAGGATGCTAGTAGTTGGCAGCGAAACCCAACTAATTGGATCGGAACGGAACATTTTTGTACAAATTAGCACATTCCCCCTCTTCTGGAGGCTGCAATCAGTACAGAGTAAAACAGATTGGTAGTGCTGCATTATAAATGCATTTGACATCAGATAAAATTCCTCCTGAGGGCTGTCTTCAGATTTCATGGCTTTTCTCCTTCCTCTGCTGCATCCTCAGACAAACCTATAATAGAAAAAGAAGATGCTTAAAAATCCAGTGTACTTTGTGACTGTACACACTGCATGTTGATCCTATCAGACTTCGTAAAAATTGGTTATAGCTAGAGGAAACAATTTATTACATGTAAAACCACTATGATAAAATGCATAACTTGCAAATTCAAGCACTCACAAGTTTAGAAACTATAAGAATTCAAGCAACAAAGGCAATTTTATATCAACTTATTTATACATATGATAGATCATAGTCTTTAAACTAAAAAGCTATGGACTATATTGACATTAGAAAAAACATGAGTGAACAACTGGGCAAGTGATTTGAGATGCAGCCACTTTACTAGCATTTTGCCTGCATTTTTTCCCCAGGTAGAAATGGCAATACAAATTGCATATTGCCCTGAATATTTATTAATAAGGATTGCTTTTTATATAAGGATTGCTTTGGGGGAGGGGAAAATAGCAAACACCCTGTATCAAAGACGACTTCAGAAGACTTCTCCTTTAAACGAGGAAAGTATTAATTTCTTATTTTCAAAGAGCAGTACAGGAAGAAATGATTCTATCTTGGATCTGAAGTTAATCTTTGCAATAATGTACCTAACAAAACCAGAAAAGTGGGTAGGAACTTCTAAAAAGATTGTTTGGAGTAGCTACGCAAAAAAAAAAAAAGAACAGAACAGTAGATAATCACATTAGTTTGCCTACGCACATACTTGTATGGCTTAATTAAAGTGATTATTTAACCCAGCAGTTTCTTACATGTCCACTATTATTATTGGTTGGAGATGATTTAATTTAATCCTTTTCTAATGAATGCAAAGCAATCCAAAATAAATTGGCACTATCTCCCAATGATATATGAATAATAATAAAAACAACACAGCTTTTTTTTTTTTCCTCTGATGAGCCATCGCTGAAGGAGGCTGAAATCCCTTCACACCCAGGAATGTGAAATGATCCAGCAGGTCAGCGGCAGAACGAGATTTTAGTATTCAGGTCTTTTAAACCCAGGCCAGTGCACTGGCCATAGGCTTCATTGCCTATGTTCACACAGACTTAAGCATCAGTAGGATGTCTACATTTAGATTCAGGCAATTCCACATATATAATTTCTGTTTCTTGTATTCCTTTTCCTCTCTGCTACCCATTTTTTTTTCCCCCAGGATGTGCAAGAATACTTTTCATGGGTGATAGGTTTAACAAACTTTACCCCAAGCCCTGAAGACTGAAGCAAAGCACCAGCGAGGCTAACAAGACAGCAGAAGACCAAGGATAAAATCATCAAGGTCCAAAAGACTAAGGCAGCAAGATTTCAGCAAGAGATGGAATCTCTGGGTCCCCCGTAGGCTAAGAGGCTCCTTCACTGACGTTTGTACTCGTTTTTCAAAAGGTTAATTAAAAACACCATGCTAAAAGCTGACCTGGGTCTAAAAAGCCCAGATCCAGCATGGTAGTTCCTTTGTTCAATACTCCTATCACACAGCCCATGCTGGGTTGCCAAAGGGATGAGCACTTGGTCCCATCTGCTTAATGCCTTCATTAACGATCTAGGAGGAGGAGGTAGCAGCTTGTTAAGTGAAACATGTGGATTATAGGAAACCATGGCAAACTATGCATAGTGAAGATGAAAAAATATTGCAGTAGGGCCTAAGAGATTAACAAGGCTGAGAAAAGATCAGAGAAGATACAACTTGAAGTACATTATGGAAATTACAATCTTAAGCATATGTGCTTGATAAAGAAGGTTCTACAAAAAAAAAATAGTACATGGGGAGAAGGTGTAGAAGACATGCACTTGAAGTGAAATAGTCAATGCAGCTGAATGCAGCATAGACCTACAGAAGCCAGTGTAGAGCCCAGAGTTAATGCTTTAATGCTTTTCCTGACTACGTGCCCCTGTTAAAATTATATCTGGGAAACTGTCTACAGTGTGTGTAGTACAATATAAAAAAAATACTGGAAAATGGCTTACTTTCCAATCAAAACCAGGGCAAACACATCCAAAGAGTTTGGAAATTGGCTTCTTCACTTTCATAAATGTGCACATGTAGCTCAGAGAAGAAAACACAAAGCAGTGGAAATATTCACTGTTGGCATTCTGTATTTAAGAGTAGCCCCAGATTTACCAGGGAGAGCAAGAAGCACTAACCTGTCCATTACCACTGCCCACTGAGATGAGCACTTCTAGACACTGCCACTGCACAATCCTCTCATTACAACTCAATACAACTGTATTTGAGGATTGCCTAAAGGATATCGAAGAAGCATAATGACAAGAAATAAAGGAAGGGGAGGTTTCAATACAAACCAGGGGAAATAACTTCCAGAAAAGGCTATAATATCCAAATGTGTCTTTTCTTTAATAGGTGTCAGTAGGCTGAAGTAAAACATGTTAAAAATTAAAATTGTAATTAAAAAATTATAATGCAAAAGTCATTATTGGAGATACAAGATTCTGTCAAGGATTCTATTTTCAAAAATAGGAATTGCCATGACACTGATTTTATATCAATAATCATCATGCCTGTTTCTACAAACTGTCATGCAAAGACGGGCAACGTTCACGGTTACTTTCAAGTCCATGAGGTACAGTGGATCAGCTCAACCTCATGTGTTGACTGCAATTATGGGCTGGCAGAAGGGAGGTAAAAGAGCAGGAATTACTTCACATTCAGCCAGCTTTGCCCAACAGTACCACAGATAACCTATAGTTCGCTATAAGGACCTGGAATACTGTGGTATGAATCAAAGAACTGCTGCATGAGCAAACTGTGGGAGAGGTGAGCTGATATCTGAAGTATAGATTGAGGCTATTTTTATTGTGCAACTTTGAAATGAGAGGGAGTATGAAAATGTGCCTTGTAATAATAAGCTTTCCCACCTCTACCCTATATTTTTCTACATGCAGTATTTATTAGTCATCTAGGAGAACAACATAAACTTCACATTGATCAAACTGGCACATGACATATTATCGTAGGTCAGATGATTAACATCAAGGAGGTTTATTGTCAGTATGTTCTGGCAAGCTTAGGCAAATCCAGAGATATACATGGTACAAAATTAAAATTCTGTAGATCAAAGCTCCGCTAACCCATTTCATCAGAGAAAAAACACCTTCTTCCCTTTCTTCCAACTTCATAACATGCCCCCACCACGCACACACAAGTTTTTTAAAAATGTTTCATTCTGTACACCATCAAAAAATCTTCCCAGAATAATACCGGTTTGAGAATGCTAGTCTGAGCACAAGCTCAGCAAATAGCTATATTAGATAGATGTCTATTACAAGGCTTCTGTCTTGATACATCAGCATAATTATGAATCAGCAAACTGTGTTTCAAAGTAATCATGATAAATTTTAACTCCTGTGCAGGGGACAAACCAAAGAGTTTTTGCAGGCAGGTTTTCACTACAGTCATAAAAATGTGTGATAGATTAAATTAGTATATTTCTAACATGAGATTGTGTAGCTCTGAGGCTAAAACACATTGCCACAGACAGATTGCACCTTCACCCACTTAGCTTATGTCCCTCAAGTTGCTTTTCATATTTGTCAATCAGAGAATATTAGCACACTCATCAAAGCAGTATCTATAAGTAAAGAAATGGAAGAGCTCAGCCACATGAATTTGCCTTTCAAAAAGCATGGCTTCATGCATAGGTATTACTGCAGTCACAGAAAGCCCATTCTTAGATCAAAATGTATTTTTGAGTGTCTTGAAGACTGCAAACTGAAAGTTCAAAGAAAACCAGTTATAGAGACAGAAAATGATGGAAAAAAAATAACAGATAAAAAACCTTCCTGGAATTATTATTCATGCAGTTAGAGTAGGGAAGAAAAATGAAGGGAGGGATGACATCTGAGCATGAAGGCAGAAGGGAGGAGAAAGGACTGTTTTCTGTAGTCATAAATTGTTCACACTAAGCATTACGGTAAGGTTTGAAGATGTTCAGGGTAAGCAATTAGGCAATGGAAGAAACTAACCAGGGAGGCCAGGGAGGTGGCTGAGTCAAGTATAGGAGAGGTTTGTAAAGATAGGGTAGATTAAATCCTAATGGGGATTAGTGAAGGGGAAGATACAGTGCTTTGAACCTAAAGGATCTTCTCCAATCCTATCAATTATGCTGCTATGATTCATCCTAAGAACAACATTTTGGACTCTCATGAATTACTGGCTGAGTTTCCTGGATACTATTGTACATTAGTCTACTCTAAGGCATGCATAAAACTTAGTCAAAGTTGGCTTTGAAGTGTTTAATCTACAGCGTTCAACACTTCCCAGTCTCTCGTTCGTAGAATGACTCAGAAACAGGGCTGGTAGAGCAAGAGAATAAAAAGTTATTTTGAGTTCAGATTAAGTTAGAGAAGGGAGGTACCAGTTTCTTCAGCTCACCCCACCTCATGGCCTGATCGTTAATATTGCTATTTCTAGCCCAGATATAAAACAGCCTCAGAACAAACTACACTTTTAAAGTAAGTGTTTTTCATAAAATTTTTGGATGAAAAACTAAACATTATGAATGACCGAAGCCATTAGCTCTTTTTGGTTTTTTTTGTTCACATAAAAACACACATTTTTTCCCCTAGCACCTTCAAGTCACATTTCTGAAAATCTTGACAGTTTCCTTCTCAAGAATTCCATCCATTCACTGTTCATTATTTTCATAACCATTATAAACTGCTGAAGATACAAATGTGGATTTCTCCTCCTTAACATATAAACTCTATTCCATGGCCACCATACAAGGAGTTCTTCAAGTTTTTCAAGAAAGTAACAATATCTTGATTATGTCCAGTGAACTGACACAATTTAGCTTGGAGTGCAAAAGCGATTAGTATAAAAACATTGATTCTAATGTCGTGCTGAAGGTGGATCCTTATGATGGCCAAGCTACAAGCCAACGGTGAACATTGCCAGTCCTTCTCCAGCCCCCAGTGAGTCACTGATCACTGTGATAACTGCCTGTGTAATTTACACCCGATCAGACTTCTGTATCCGATGGGGGAGTGATGGTAGATGAATGAATGGACACATGGACTGACTCACTAAGAACTGTGTAGCTCAAATGACTTTGCTTTTGGTTTAGGAAGCAGTGTGACTGAGTAAGGAGTTCATTCAGTGAACGTCTGTGTCCTGCGGGTCCGTACGCATCACAAGATGGGTAACATGAAGCAACAATTTCCATCGCTCATTTAAGTACGTCTCCTACTAACTGCAGCTAACACGTTAGGTCCAGCCTAATGAAGATATCGTTAGTTGAGTTTCCAAAGAACTAGCGCTCACGCCACGAAAGAACAGCGTTAAAAATAGGCAAAGGAGGAGCAGTTCCTACCTTGGGAGCAGCAAGGACTGGCCACAGGGCCACAATGACCCTGCTTGGGTAAAGCTTAGTGAGAAGGGGATTTATATATTTCAAGATGGAGAGAAGAATATGAAGAATGAGACACTCAACAGCTTGAAGCCATTTACAGCTGTATAAAAAGCAGGCTAATAATAATATTCTAAGATCCATTTAGCAATCAAAAAAAAAAAAATCATCCAAGGAAGATTATGAAGTAAATCCTGAAGATAACAAGATGTTTAAAAAGTGTTCACCATACTTTAGCCCCACTTTATCTATAGTCTAATACTAGTCTGGCAAAGAGAACAGCTTTTTGTACTATCTTGAAATGAAAGAGTAGGTCATTTCTGTGGAAAATGCATTTTCAATTGAGCCAAAATTTTGGCTGAAAGATGTCAATTTTCCCCAAGTACCTGGGTCATCACAATCAGTTATCAAATCCTGGACATTTTTCTGTGCTTTCTAAATTTTTGAGAAATGGTTGTTTTTACTTAAAAATTATCTTGAGGAAAAAAAGTAATTTCTTCAACAGATGATGCTTAAATTTCATCAGAAGAGTTATTTCTTGCTTTTGAATTCTTCCTGAAAAATGAGTTTGCATTTCAGTGGCCCAAATCCTCTTCTTTTTAATTAGGTGCTCATTAAAAATGAGCATTTTTTAGTGATGTAATTTAAATCAGAGACATCTATGGCAAGTATAAAAACACAAATCTATGGCCACATGAAAGGCTACACTTCAATCTCTTCCTCATCAGATATCTATCTTACCATTCACTGCAACTCAAAATCCTACTAAGCTGCTCAGATATGTTGGCTCTTTAATAATTTACTACTATAAAAAAACACATGTGGGTTCAGTACATTTAGATTAGATATATTAAAAACATGGTGTTTTAAGTGTCAGTGTAATTCTTTCACCCTGGGAGAACTAATACCCCAGCAGTTGGTCTTCTGCCTGCTTGGTTTGTTGTGCTGTCCTGTTGACTTCCCAAACCAACAACCAAAGGGGGATCTGACCATTAACAATTCCTTTATCCTCCCAGACAAGTGATCACCCTGACAGATAGGCAAGACTCCAGGGGTAGGTTGCCTTTAGGGCAAGATTTTCCAACCTCTTCATATGAATGGCAGTGAATCCTCTTGCTGGGGACAGGCACCCAGCGCTTGCCCCCAGGAAGAGCTAAGATCCTTCAGGGATATGATATATACACACACAGTGCAGGCACTTTCTACTCCCAAGGCCTGACTGCAGCTCATAATCGACATCTGGAGACCTCTGACCTCCCTGCTAAAATCTTCAAGCTTTCCTCTCTATCTACGTAACTTTGGTTAAGGTCGAGTAAAGTTTTCAGCTGAGATGGTAGTCCTTTGAAAAATGCAGGTGTAGGTCAAACAAATGATTTTTCAAATTCATGCTGAAATTGTCAGATCAATTTAGGTGAAAAACAAAAATCTTTTGAACAGTTGTTTCACACTGAGGTGTTGTAAATAAACTTTTTTGGGTTGAACTAAAAAAATTCACAGATTTTAAACTGAAATGAAATGCTTAATTCGGAGAAAAAGAAAGAGCAACCTAACAGAATCACTGTGTATCATCCCAAAATAGCATATTTTCCGATTACTTGTTTCAGTCATAAAGTTAAAAAATCATTTATTCACAGAACCCTACCCTTGGCAGCATGTATCCATATCTTCAGCAAGTCAAAAGAGAGCAGTTATCCTTTAATATGCATGACATAATTGTCAGAACGAAGCTTTCAACAAAGTTAGCTACGATACATAAGTGCAAAGTGTATTAGGCTTTGTATAACACGAGTTTCAGCAAGACATAGGGTAGGAGGTATGGTAGGTTTATCAGGAAAAAAAGCTCTACTTTTTAATGAACAATGAGTCTGATAAAGACACTTATACAGGACCTAGTGCTGTGTTTCTTGTGCAAATGTAACTTGTATGGCCACAAAAGAAGTTAGTACACTCATAAATAAACATTGCTTCCTTCAGGAGAATTTTTCTACATTTTCTTTATAGTCCCAGGGGACTGGCACGTAAGAGCCCATAGCCCCTCAATATCAGCAAGATGCAACAAAATAGAAGAAGATCCAAAAGGAAAGCATATAGGACTGAGTGATTTAGTGGAAAAGCAAAAAGGAAGAGAGAGAGAGAAATAAAACATCTAAAGGTAAAGTAATATTCACAATTGTTTAGTGCAATGAAGAGATATAAAAGAGGATTAAGAATTCAAGGAAAGGAATATTAAGGCTGTTTTAATGCCACGTATTTTCCTAAGAGAAATTGCGGAGGCCACATGGCTTATGACATTTGCAAATTAAACCAAGCACCACAATGAAGACAACAATCTGGCTGTGTCAGGGAGATGGTCAAGCTGATATAACAGGAGTTTTCCATTTCTAACTCCTACTATCATATAACAGATCTGAGGTGCTACAAATTCCTAAATGTTTTGTAATATTCACAGAAATATCAGCTTTTGCTTACCATCAAGCATTCAGCAACTGAATACTCTTCAATATGTTGTTCCTTTCAACAATGGAACATTAGAGTGCAAATGATAAAATCATATTCAAGATTTCCATGGATTCTTCTGGAAATAACATACAACAGGGTTTTACCACTTGATGTCATTTTTCCTCTGGAGTCTTGTGGGGAAAACGGCTGGGTAGGGAGGCAGGTTTGAGGAAAAATGTGTTTAAAAAAAAAAAAAGGGAAAAAGAATACTTTGGTGTAATACTTTCCAATCTTGAATTTCACACATTCCTTTTAAGCTACATTATAAGAGAAAAATGCTCTAAGAGTTTTTTCCACATGCAATCTTTTGATAAGTCTCAGTGCTGGCTTAAAAGCAAAAAAAAAAAAGGCATAAACAGCATAAGAGCATATATTAAAGTAACAGCTAAGTAACAGCTTAAAGAAGTCTTCTATATGGACACTTTAAAATGCCTCTTTCTGTTATTCTACAAAAATCTGCTCTCTCTTTTCTTTTTACAAACAAACATCTTCCATAAACCTTTTGTTTGCATTTGCAAAGAATAATTTGGAGGGGAGAGGGCAGGGAATGCAGCAGCACTTGATATTTTTTTGACTCATATGTCTTCTTAACTGTCTTCACTGTCAACTGTCATCACACTGTATCACAAACCTGTAAGAAAATTCTCCTTATTTCCATTACTTTTCCACTGATAGTAGTCCTGACTCATACAGAGGGAATCAAAGAATCATCCCTTACTCTAATTTCAAGGTGTACATTGGTCATAGCAGTTATAATGGCAATTCACAGAAATGATGAAGATTTGGCGAACCCGTTAAGGACTCGTTATGGCCCAGGTGTGGAAAACTGCTAAAAAGTTGTGGGCTCTCCAACCTTCCACCCAAATCAGCAGGAGCAGAGAGGGAGCAGCATTTCACAGAACTGAGCTCTTTAGCACCTCCAGAAACACTGGTAGGAGTCAACACGCCGGCATGTAAGGCTTGGAATGATGAAAATAACGTTTTTAAATGTCATACGGATTTTCTCATGGGCTCAGGAAGCAATAAAAACTAAGTAGAGTGAGAATGCAGGAGAGCAATATAGCTTTCATCATTTTCTGTGACTTTAGGGAAAACAAGCTCAACTTTTATAGACAGGATTACAGATTTTCAAAAAACTTCAACTGCTATGGGATTTCCATAACAAATGCAGGTTACATTCAAATTTCTGTTTTCTGTAATGACACTGCTCAAAATAATAAATCTGCTGTCCTGAGAATAGATTGGTTTAATTCCACTGTGACACAACTGTCCTAGATCATAAACTTCTTATTAAACTAGACACTAGTGATGCTAGAAAAAGCAAACAATTTCATTATTTCCTCACTGACTAGTAACATTAGGTAAGTGACTGCACGAAGTCAAGAGAGCAAAGCAATAGAGATGTCTATCAAGAAAAAAAAATTAAGAAAAGAAGAAAGAATTTGATAAACAATTTCCAGAAAGTACAATGAAACATTGTGCAAAGGAAAGCCTTTGTTGTGCAGTGTTTTATTTTATAAATCACACTGCATTTCTTTACCACTTTGGGAGGAGTTTTAATAACATCAGCTGCTTGGAACACCTACAAATAAAATGTTAAATCGCAGCATGGCCAAAGTGTTATGCCACAAATAGTCATGTTAAAAAAAATACGATGCTTAATTTAAGGTTGGGTACGGCAAACTCATGTCGTAGTTTACTCATAAGTAATTCCTGTGAACATAAGGAGTCCAACAGGAATCCTTAAGCATGTAAAATGAACCACATGTGTAAATGCTTGCAGAATTACAGCCTAATTTTCATATTGCATGAGTTTTAAAGCTGTTAGCCGATTTTCTCTTTTTTTTTTCTGATACTAATATTACAATATTGCCGACTAAAATTATCAGTTGACAGTAAGCATCAGTATGTATAAATATCCATATAAATTATCAGTAAACATCTAGGTTTTCACAGCCTGTTCTGAAGTCAGCAAAAGTCTTTCTCAATGGCATAAATCTGTTCCTACTAAACATCTCACAGGACAGAGCTTCAAGGCTCAGGTTTACTAGGTAGGAGAACAGTGAACTATACATTATACTTAATCAACTATAATTCCAGTCCAGGAAACTGTCTCCAAGTATTTAAGCACACAATCAGTTGGGCTCAGTGAAGCTGAGCATATCAGGTACGTGTTCAAGTTACTGACATGAGCTGGATGCATTCTTAAGTGCTGTCCTGACAAGGGATCTACATACAGGATTATACGCTTTCCTAATCATGGCCCAGATCTCTTTATACCATAAGATGTTATTTAAACCGGTATTCCAGGACTGGTGATGTAAATGGATTCAATCCAATACCATTTCAGATTCAAACTTGCTAGAATATGGATTTTGGAAAATCTTTTTTTTTCTTTTTTTGGGTGTATCATTCCTTCCTTTTTCATTCCTCTCTCCTCAGCTCCTAGATTTTCCTGATGATGTCTGAAATTCTGGCATAAAAGAACTACAGAGAGGCAGAAGACAGAAATTAATATTTAGAAGAAAAATCTACATTCATGTTCTGAATTAAATATAAATGTACAATGCACATTCAGAGACAAAATGGACACAAAGGTTTTTAAAACTTTTAAATGTACTGTACATTTGTTGGTATGGATTGTTTTTCAAGGAGAATCTGGTGACACCTACCTCCTAAATACTTAAATCCTAATACTTAAATATCTAAATCATTTGTTACATTAAATTCAATACAACTTTGATTAAAACTTAATCTTAAGCAGTGTGTTTATGTCTCCAAACATGATGATGGCTCCAAAGTGTTGTCAAAGGAATCTCTACTTCTACACACAGCATTTCTGATCTCTCACTACAGGCAAGTTTTTCACCAAAGTTCACACAGTGCTCCCAAAGCTCCATTGCAGCCTCTCTAGGTACTAGTTTTAACAAAAATGTAAATAGGGATGTGTTATCGAGACAGATTCTGTTGTAGCAAAAGTGAGATCTAAATATGGTAGATGAAGAGTTATCAAAACGTGGACAGGGTAGTCTCACAGTACTTTTCCATTATCTGCTTCTGCCAGGATCCTGCCACACGCTGAATGCCATTGCTTCTCTCCTGATATATTTATAGTTTCCAATATTACAGTATCTTGTTGCTTACTCAAGGATTTTGTTGGAAGAAAGGCAATATACATGACATGTAAGAAGTTTTGAGAGAACTGTGAGTTAAGATGTAGAACCTTTTTGCCTCTTAACCCTTCTTGGATTGGTGTCTACCAGGGTCTTCCAAACTGCCATCCATGAGGTCATGCTCTGCAGGCCACGAAAACCATACTATACAAGAAGGGGACACAATCTTTACAGTATTTTCAGCTTAAATGATATCATCATGTGTAAGAAATGGGAAGACAGAAACCCATGATTGTGAATGTCTGGAAACCACTGGTTGAGTGGTGCATGAAGATGAAAAGCAGAGGATCAAACTGGAATTTTGGCAGTATGCATTAAACTACAGATAGCGAACAATAAAACTTATGAACAATAAAAAATAACATGTAACAAACAGTTACACTGTTTATGTAACACCTATCTTTCCTCATGCTTTTTGGAAGGCAGGAAGACAGATCCTTTCAGAACAGATGCAGACATTAGCACCTCATTTAATGCGTTGCTGTAGGACTAAGAAGTAGCCCAAGAAAGAGAGATCCCTTCAGCATGGTCAGATAACCTGCTGTCTCACAGATAATTTGGCAATACCTTCTTCACTCACATAGGCCAAGAAGAATTTATACTCTTCTATCAAAAATAGTGTTTGCCTGAAATATGCGTTACATATGCGTTACTGCACTGAGTACCTGTTCAGTAGCTTGGAAAAGGATGACTACGCATTTTAACAAATTAAATAAGATTTTCAGATCTATCATGCATGGGATAACAAGTTAAATTTCTTCATGCTTGTAAAATTAATCTGGATTATACTGAGGTAACGATCTTCAGAGATGCTGCAATACCACTTCCAAGTCCTGCCAAGACTATTTTGACTGACTTCCTAGAAATGCTTCTAATACTTCTTTACCTTCCAAAGTCTAAGATGTTCTCTTGCTTTATTCTTTCTCTTCAATCTGATCTAGAAATCTCTTCATACAGCAAGCACGCAACACCACCAGATTTGGCACATCTCAGGACTAATCCAGGCTCTTCCAAGACAGCAGAAGAACAAGCAGGAGGAGGATAAAGTTTCAAAGAAACCACTTATCTTTGGCGAAATCTTTTTGTTTCATTTTGATATACTGAGTTTAGAGTAAGTGCAATCTCTCTAAAAATTTGGGTAGAGTTTTATATATGTGGCTAAATAATTTTGATTTATTTAATTAGTTAATTGAAATATTTAAAGGTATTACCATATCTGCCTGTTCTGAGTTATGTTCTCATATGTCCACAAAACACACTTTCAACTTTGTTAATCAATGAGCAACCAAATCATGACAAGAACTGGCACTGCCTTCAGGGTGGGAGCAGAAAGCGCCCCGCAAAGCTCAATGGAATATTAGTCAACTGAAGTCATGAGTCAACGGCAGCCTGTAGGTGATTGACTCTGCCTCACCAGTAGGTGTGACTTCAGCCGTTAATGCAGATTGCTGCGTGGCTGCAGGCGTATGCCTGCCTGCCAAGGTACATAAAAAATATCCAAACCAAACTCAAATCTGCCAGATACTGAAAATATCACATAACACCCTGCTCTGTATCTGCACCAGCATCCAAAGGAACGTTTGGGAGCGCTGAGCACCACCACACCCGTCCCCGCGTCTGCTCCTGAGCCTCAAGATTTTTCATTGACGGTCATTCCACTTACTGATTCAAAGCGACGCTTGGCTATTTGATTGCTATGATTTAATGCAGTAACAACAATAATCCGGACTATGGCTTAAAACACTCGCACCATTTCCAAAACTGTTTATTAGCATTGGCTTCTGGTTTACTAGCTATTTTCAACACCCTGAAGTTCCTCCTCTGGCAGGTCTGAGAAGCCCAAGATCATGTGAAAAAGGCAGCTTTCTTTGCTGCTTGAGTGAGTATTTGATAACTGCTCTTAACTTTTACCATTTATTTACTTAACCTCAGCTCAGCCTGAAGCCGTCTGAAATGCCCAGTGCATTGTAACTTCAGGTCCAAAATGAAACTGCCTACGGAACACAGTCTGTATGGGAGGAAATTCAATAGCTCCTCTTCACATTCCGAGATAACGGCAAGGCCATCACTTAATAGTCCCACCCTTTTACTGTAATCATAGTCTGAAAAAATCATACTCTAATGCTTAACATCTCTGAGCAGAGTATCACACATCTCAGGCTGGGGATTTCTGTCACACCTTCACTGAAACCCACCTCTGATCTGGCATATTCCAACTGTTTATCAAGCCCTTTTCTGGGTATCCTCAGTATGGGGAAGCTCCATGATAAGAGTCTATTTCATCTTATTCTTTCAACTCAAAAAAATACTTGCCATGCTTTTTTCTTTCAATCTGCATACATCAAGTTCACAGGAACTGAATCCACAGCTTATTTAAGGTTGGTTATGCCCCAACATAAGTCAACATTCTACCCTGCAGTTATTAAGATTAGATAAAGTAAATGACATTGCCTCTAGACAATAGGTTTTGTTCAGTAGAAATGATAGTACAAGAGAAACACCCAGTGCAACAAAACCATTTGTCTACTGAACATAAAATATCTCACCTTGGTTTTCTTAAAAAGTTTATGTGGACACTTCTGTAAAATTCACACAACTTTTTTTGTTTCTTTGTTTACACAGATACAGAAGTGAAAGACAGTAATACTCAGCATTTCATCTATGCATAACATTAATAAAAGCATTTCTCTCTGAGCCTATTTTTTGCTGTAAATCCACTGCTTATGAAACCAGTGGAATTGAAAGCAGGTGGGACACAGCGCAAGGGTTTCTCATCATTCTAAGCATACAGTTCAGCTCACTCAAAAATAATAAAGCCTCTATGCTTATTCAGTCTTGTACTTCTCCTAAAGCTGGGCCACTCAATTGTGCCAAATAATGTGCTGTCCAACTTGGACTGGATTGAGAACACTAAGCTCATTTTCCTAGTGAACTGTGCTGTACTTGTATGATTTCTACATTACAAACAGACATTATCTATAAGAAAAGAGAAACAGAAACTTTTTGAAGTAGTGCTATTTCCAATTTCTTATTTTATTCTTAGTGCAATCTTAAAAAGATATTACACTTGAGACTAAAACTTTATATATATATATATATACACACACACAGTACTGTGTAATTAAGCAATTGTGTACATACATATGTGCACTCTGCCAAATTCTGCATTGTCACTATAATTTATATTTCATCTGATAGCTGGAAGCCACTCCGTAGACCATTCTCTTTCAAACTATAAACAAAAGATAGTATCGTCTTTTATACTCATTAAAGATTAACAAGGAGCTAACAAAACTTTTACCACATTCACTTTTGCTAAGAAAGAGATAAAAGAACAACTTGTATCTCATTATGTTGAGCTGTAAAAGTGAGAAAGAGAAAAACAAAGATAAAGCAGTTTTTTGCATGCGAAACTGAATGATAGCTAAACTTGTTCAGATAAAAGCTATAAATCAACTTGAAGCACTTGGAAGTATCTAAAAATCATTTTAAGAAAACTTTCTGGTGTCTGTTTTCCTCCTTCCTCTCCTATCTTCATAATTATTTTTAAAACTTGAGTCCTGGGTAGTATCAAACACTAAAATAGGGACTGACATTAAAAACAACTTTTTATTGGAAATCTGCTTCGCCAAAGAATGGAATTGTCACCCAAGCTTTGAAAAGCAGTTCTTGGGAAATCTTTCTACAATTCTGAAGTGCCAAGGCTGCAAGAGGCTGCAATAACTGTATCAGACATTTTGTTTGAGAACTTTGATTTTCAGTACTCCGGTACATACTGGAGAGATATATTTGTACTCTACACCATCCAGAAGTCTGTGATTGCAATGGCAGTTCTTAAGTAGGAATATTCAATATTCCCTTTATAGAAACTGTTGGCATTTGCCATTGGTTTGCATTCTGTACTCTATGAAAATATAGAAATATATCAAAATGAAACTTTTCATTAAGTTTCAGAGTGAAAATGTCACTAGAAATGTTCACTAGATGTGAACAAAGGAATTTCTAACGGAGATTTTCCCATCTCCAGTAGTTGCCCAGCTGAACCCCTCTTGTTCACCTCACAGTATCCTCAGCTCCCTTTCATGTTTTACTGATTTCCCCCTAACCAAGAGCCACAAATCCGGCTGGTTTTGAAGCCAGGGTGTGTTTATTCAAGATCGTGTCAAACAGAAGAGATAGCTGTTGAATTCATGTTTGGCCTTTTCCCCTAGTAATCCGAATCTTTCCTTTATACACACCCAATAATTTCTATGAAATTGGTATGAAATTATTCTTTTGGAGATATCTATCTCTGTTTTAAATGCATTAGAAATTGGCTGTGTTCAACATAGCCGATATAATTGGTTCAACCAGGGTGGGGAGAAAAGAACAACAGGCAAACACTATGATTAGATGAGGTTTCAGAGCAAGGTTAAATATGACAGGCATCTTGGTTAGTTATCAAATAACTGGACATTTGGGAGTCCTATCATTTAGAAGGTTTCCAGATCAGCCAGTCAAAATGGGCTGTTTCGATGTATCTAAGTGCTTCACGTCAAACAAGAACATGTGTCTTTTCAGCTTAGTTTCCTGAACTCCATCTGCTTCTTGAAAACTTCGACTCAAGTCGCACGAAAAATTTTACATAAACAATTTTGCCATCGGAAAAAAAAAAAAAAAAATTATATCACTGATTTTTCCTTGGATGAGAATAGCTTTAGCAGAGAATTTGCAGTGAAACAAAAAACCCTCAGAATCAGAGCCCACATCCTGACATTTAAATATATACTCCAACCGGAAAACTGTCCATATGCGAGCACTTCTGAGTGTGTACTAAAATAAGGCTTGTATTCAAATTAAAAAAAATAATAAATCCTGCGCAGGGCAGGGCAGTGCGGTGCAGCAGAAGGCTCGTTCAGCACCAGCTCTGTCCTGCACTGACGGGATGGACGTGCGGGGTGGCATCTCGGGGGTCCTCATGCGCTCCCTTTGCACAGCTCTTCCAGTCAAAGAAATTGTCCAGTCACAGAAATTGTCCAGTCAAAGAAATTGTCCTTAGGCCTTGAACGGCCCCGGAGCACAAAGTGCTCCGGGGCCGTTCAAGGCCTAAGGACAATTTCTGTGAAGTTTGTTCAAAGCAATTTCTAGCGGGTGCTGAACGGCTGCGGTGCTGTCTGGTATCTGCGGCACCATTACTTTAGGCTTGCACTTAACTCTCTCTTCCAAATCCCTTCAACCTTGAACCAGGGCTTGAGAGATTTTTCTCCCACACCTGCACTTGAGGAAATCCTACCCAGCTGCAACCTAGAGGTTTTCACTTCATCATGCTACCTCAAACCTCTAACATTCGAGTGACCAGAATCATCTTGCACAGCAGAACCAGCTTTCGCTGGCAGCAAGAAACTAGCAAAGGGCCAACATTTTCCTGTGAGAAGCAGGGACTTAATAATAAGCAGCGCACGAATCCATGGAGCGAACAGGCCTCAGCAAGGGTGCACAAAAACAGGTGCCTCTTTTTCTAAAGGAAATGATAAGGTCATTTTTTTTTTTTTTCTAATAGTTTGCAGGAAGCAGCACTACAGGACTCACCTCATGCTACCAAGCACAGCACAAGGAAAAGCAGGATCCTTTTGGCTCTTACCACACAACCCTAAACTGCCCCACCAAAGTAAAGGCCTTAAGGAATCAGTGGGGAAAGGAGGATGTGGTTGTGTCTGGCACATGGACACCGAAGTACCACTGTGCTGGGGACATTCTCTGTGGGAACGTACAGCATGCAGAAAGCTAGTGCAGCTAAACTGAGCAGGATTTTACTATTTTAAACGAACGCTGGGTAGCATTAAACAACCTTCAGAGTGCTACTCCTCGCTGGGGTACACAAGTTAAGAAAATTCACCATGGTAACACAAAAACACATGACAGTCATCTTCCACTGTTCGCAGATTCTTAAAAAACAGAGGGGTTTGAACTACGATGATCTCAACGCAACCACCTAGTTAGATTCCTGGAATAATACAGAATAAAAAATGTCACCCAATAATTTACTCAGTAAGCTTGAAGTAAACTCAGCAGCTTGAAGTAGAGTCTTTTGATATAAAAACACCAAGTGAAGAAGAATGGATCACATCTGTAAGAAAACTATTCTTTACTGCTCAAAATTTGTCATTTCTAGGTCCAGATTTTCCTTGCTTCTGCTTCTAGCCATGTACATGTGCAATCCAGTGGTTCTAAAATCATTATCCGGTTTTGTTCATCTCTACTTTACATCAAACAAAACACAAGAGGAAGTAAGAAAAAGCTGTAATGTACACACTATAGATCACTTAATCTCATGTCTAGTGTCACACAAAGTACAAGATAACAATCTACAATGTAACCCACATTGTCTGCTGCAACTGTCATTGCTTTGATAGTGAGCTCGGTTTGTCAATACTAGAGGGATTAAATGTAGATATAGTACCTCTCTGAGCAAACGGCCCCACTGTGGATATGCTTTCCGCATTTATCAATGAGTGGTGATGAAACTAAGGACGTAGATAAGGACGTACACTCTGCAGTTTTAATTTCAGCAAATTTTTTTTCTACAGAAAGCTTATCGTCCGTTGGAGTCTTTTTAAAGTACACTTGAAAGCCATACGACTTTATGCAGAAACCTCACTTTAGTAAGTTATTCTACTTCCAGATAATTTCTCTTGTAAAACACCTGTTTACTTAAATTAGCTTCTCTGACCTTAGTACAAACTCAGTCCTGTGCAGTGCACCAATCATAGGAAGAGCTGAGCAGAGAGTTAAAGATCTTGGCAAACTTTATAGTGAAAAGGTCCCTAATGATAGAGATGAGAGTTTTCTTCAGAAGAATCAGGTAAAAAATAGCAGCTACCTTTCCTCAGGAGCTTTCAGCTTTATTATTACAACACAGTAATATCAACAGAATAAGTTTGTTTTTAAGAAATGATCTTCTTCAGTCTGTCTGTGATTTCAGTAAAGGAGGAATGATGAAGATCGGGGAATCAGCACATTGCGAGATAAGGACGAACTGGACATCTGTCTGACATCCTGTAAGGGTCCTTAGAGAGCATGAGGTGCAAAAACAGACAGTACCCCATAGCCTTGCACAGAGTAGCGTCCGTGGTGAGAAGAGGGGAATCAGGAACCCCCAGATGCTGTTCCTGAACCAGAGGTTGCTCTTTGTCACCTCTGACTGAGGGCGCTGACCAGCCAGGGTGGCCGGGAGAGACATCTGCAGAGCTTGAGAGATGAAATGGTGCACGGGAACAGAGCAATGGGAGACAAAGCAGCTCTCTGCTGGAAACGGGCTGAGCTGAGGTAGCAGAATTCTTAGTTACAACATCACAGAATATTAGAAAAATATCATTTTACCACATTCAACAAATGAGGAACAATACTAGGAAGATAGTTACATCCATGTCTGTGTCCTCTTTTAATACTAAGGCTTCAGTCCCCAGAGTCACTTCTGGCAGTTGCTCTGCCGAAGGAAATATAACCAGAAAAAAAGCAGCAGCTTCATAATTTAGAAATACAGACCCTGGGAGCAGGTCCCCCGATCGGGTCATCCAGCTGAGAATCAACAGGCTACTGTTGCTTTGTTTCTAACCACTTCCTGACTGAAGTTTAGCTATTTAGTCTTTCGCCACCTGGTTTGTATTTGATTTACAAAAATAAAAATAAACAAACTCACCGAAGGAACAACAATAATATTGCACAGTATGCAGTTTGTGACCAAAAAGGCTAGGAGTTGAGGCAATACATCCTCTGGTACCTAAGCCACAGGTCACACTGGTTGCCAGCTAAGCCAATATTTCTGGTTTGAAGCATTTTCTGAATTCTCTCAAACAATAAGAAGGATTTGTTCCATCGCTGAAATAGAAAACTAAATTAAAGAACGGCTGTGTAAATAAAGTGGAAGTTCATTCAAAACCAGTGACCCAGAGGCCAGTTATTTGTGGAATATAAAGAAACTTAACCTGGGAAGATTTCTTAAAGTCCAAAGCTATATTTCTACTGCTTCCTTCCTCACCAACACAAGCATAAAAAGGTCCTGAAATATGAAATTCAAAGAATGATTTGAGTTATTTTGCTGAGAATAGAAGCTTTATTTGATTTTTTTACTCTAAAAGATAAAACTAAATTAAAAGCTAGAATTCCCATTTTCCTAGTAAATAATACTGTATACATTTGTGTATAATATTGCAAATGTTTTGTAAATAAACCAATCATTAACTTCATAATCAATTCTTCCTATGCCACTAATCCTCAGGTTTTAAGTGGAATCTATGTTTCCATATATCTGAAGTTGATCACATGGCATGTTTGTTTAAAAATAAACATGCCCAACAACAAAGCCTGAACAAGATTGCAAAAGTCAACGTAGAACTCCAATTGACAAATGAATTCAGATACACCCAAAGCTCACTGAAATCTGACTATGTTCCTTAGCGCTCCTTTAGCCTGGTGATGGGTATAATACAGAAAAATGAAAGGAATCAAACAGGAGTGAACTTTATAGCCCTAGAAAGTATATAGCAAGCAGATTTCATTCACCTGGCAAGCTGTTCAGTTAATACTCAGTGCCGGGAGTAAGGCATGGTGGGGAGGGGGTGTATTTTCTTATGCCTCAAACCAGCTTCATATCCACTTCTGTTTCTACAAGTTCCAATTCCTAGTTAGTCAAAGTGTATTAAAAAATCTGTTCTGTGGCAATGACTATGCTTATTTTCATGCTGGATAGTAGGAAAAATTTTAAAAAGCATATACTGATTTGCAATAGTTCACATTCATTTGCTGTCAGGTGCCAAGTAACTGATCCAGAAAACAACTTACATCTATGCTTAGAGTACGGATATTTCCATTGACTGCTGTGACAATCCTCATGAGTTTAAAGTTAGGCATGATCCAACTTTTTTGAATAAGTCAAGCAATTCCAGCTTCTTACATCCATATGTGCCTTAGGCTTCTACCTAAAACATAAACAATTCTTTGGCTTAGAGAAGAATGCTTTTTAGAAATACTTTAAGAGCACAGGAACGGCATTCTAGTTGGACCAAAGACTACTTAGTTCCCATAGGCACTTTAAGAGCGTGGCCTGAAGTGAGTACTTAAGTAGTATATAAAGTAGAGGGCAAACTATAAAGCGCTGTCCACCCTCTAGCATTCTGCAGCTGGTGGGTTTCCCAAGGTAGTGCTGATTTTTGCATCTTTGTAGTTAGTTGGTTCCAACTGACTTTTCTTTCATAAACTTATCTAATCGCTTAATCCATTTGTCCTGGGCTTCCATAACATCTTGTGGCAAGGTATTCTACCATTTACGCAGTGTGTAGAAGAGTAACCCCTTTACTTGCTTGAAGCTTACTGCCTGATATTGCACTTGGTACTATTAGCTTTAATTTAGTATTTTGAGAATCACTGAGCAATCCCTACTGACCTTCTCTATGCTGTTCAGTTTTTCTGTCATTGAAAGAATTCACCTCTCTTCCATTCTAGAAAATCCTACCATGCAGGGTCTCATCTTTAGCTTAATTTTTGCCCTTTTGATCTGTCCCCTCCCTTTTTTTGGGGGGACTGTTATCCATATGCACCACGATCAGCATCTCACCTCTCCATTTTCTAAAAAATTCTCTTTAGAGAATTCTTCTAATTCTCTCAGTAAGTCTGGCACCTCTACATACCATTCCTTCACCTGAGAGAGGAGTTGTCCCTCCTTGGTCAAGTGGCCATGGAAGAGAAACCTTTTTTTTTTTTTTTTCCTCTCCAAAAACAAGACCTCTGTTCCTGAAACACTTCCAGGCATGTACTCCTTCCCCACCCCCAGAAGTCCTGTGAGGACAATAGCTGTTTGCAAAAGGCTTCATTGTTGAAGCAGGTGAGAGACACTCAACACCAATGTTGCTAGACTGTTCTCTTGCACCCGTCCAGACCTGCCTCCACCATCGCTTCTCGGGTGCCAAGTTCCTGCCAGCAGAATGTTCTCATTTGCCACTGTCACAAGTATGAACAGCAATCACAAATTCAAATAGGATTCGTAAGCGAACCTAATCCCCAAACTGTCACAGAAGCCATTTGAGTAATCCCGTATCTGACAGGGCTCATCTCCATTTCCCCCACACGTTCCCCACTGAAAAGCGGCGAGATGAGCAGACTAGTTCAGCTGTGGGAAGCTGCTGGCGTGGAAGGAAGCTCTGGCTGAGCTTGTAATGGAAACCACCTGCCCTCGTGGTTATGTTCTGCAGAACAGAATTTCTCATTATATTCCCTCTATAGTACTTACTTAAAAGACAAGAGATTTTCAATGTCATGTTAAAAAAGAGAAGGTGATTTAAAAGGATAAATAGCCATGAAGCTAAACAAAACCCAAATAACAGAACCCTTCCTTTTGGTTGGCACACTCAGCACCTTGGTGGATTTGTAAAATAACAAACAGGACAGAATATGTGATGGAAAAGACACCAACAGAAAGGTAGAGGTATTACAGTAATGTCTTTTCATATCAAGATAACGTCATCATTCCAGCTAGTGAGAAAGAAATTCCTTCTGCTTTCAATAGCCAACATGTTGCTGGCCTATGGATGCTTCAGTTCAGATTCGCAAGCACTGATCTCCACTGGCATGAATCCCTTTCCTCTTCTCGACCCCAGTTATGCTTTCTAACATGGGTAAAAGTCATGGAGTATGCTGAAAATTAAAATTCCATAAACTGCTGCTCTTCAAAGGAAAACACTTGCAAACAGGCATGCTTGCATTTTCCAACCCTCAAAAAGTAACAATCAAAAAATGCTTTGTTGCGGTACCAAGGCTTTGGTAAAAGTTGATTCAAATACCAAATATATTAGCTCAGCTTTGAATACAAAAGCTAAGTAAGCTGTCAGAAACTGCAGCCCATCCTTTTTTGGCATCATGACACAATTTGAGAAGGTAACAGTACCTTGTGCTGTGATCCTATCAGATCTTACAAATTCAGCTGGGATAGGCAAGGATAGTATTGCATGGCAAACTTCCAAGGAAGAAGGTGCTGCCAGTCCACAACTGATTATAGAGTAGATGATATTCCCCACTCCTTAAATCAGTATGGGACTATCAAGACACAAAAGTAACAGAGACCATGTTCATTAGCGGTGGCAACTCGCTCAGTTCAGCATCACGGCACTGCTGAGCTAAACCTCGGTTAAGCACGGATCATTTTGGGGGGACCCAAGGACAAGTTCCTAACCCCTTGCAGTCATCAAAAATATGATGGCATTTAATGCACAATTGCAAAGGAAAAGTAACAGACATAAACTCTGCTATGCTGCCTAACGAGATTCACCGTGCAGTCTGCGCGGGACACGGCAGTCCCGCTCTCTCCTGAGCTGGTGCGCGGAGCTGCTAGGCACTGCTCCGTGCCTACCGCATTCCACCCCAGGGGTGGCTCCATTTCAGCGCTGGGTGAAGTGATCCTTATTTAAACATTACTTAGCTCACAGGAGTGCTGTGAAACTTAATTAAATTAATGCCTGTAAAGTGCTTTGAGGTTCTCAGATGAAAGGTGCTATAGAAATCCAAAGTACTATTAGTGTTTCTAAGGATGGGTGAAGCAATTTGAATAAACTGAAAACCTACATAAATCTTCCCTCAAAGCAAAAGTTTTTGCAGTTTCAGTTAAGTTATTTTTTATTTATGTTTTCTTTTTTAATGCCTCCACAGTTCTTGACTTTGCCTTCAGTTGCACGGACCAACTCAGAGCTCCAAGAGACAAAGCATTAATATTGCCTCATTCCTTTTCCTCTGCTCAATTTACTTCTGCTCAAAAAGATTCTCACAGGTTTTCAAACTGTACTGCTCTGATCATAGCCAGTCTTTTTATCTGTGATCCATTACACAGACGGCGTTATCAGATAAAATATAATCAGGTCTTGGATCTTCTGTGAATCTACAGTTACAGAATTAGCAGAGCTATCTACTGTTATTAGAGAGTTATATGTCTGTCTCTTAACTAAAGTGAACAACAATAAAAAATTCTTCTAGTTGAAATGCAAATACAAGATGCAAGTATCACCATGTTCACTTTACAGGCAGGAGGAACAACAGTTTTCAGAGAAGAAACAATAGCTTTAAGATCTAGTAAGAGTCCGCTCCTCAATTTCTATGAAAATCTTGGCTTTGGAATAATACAATTTGTGTGTGTGTGTGCGCTCCCAAATTGGGACACTTCCGAGACTCTTCTTTCTTACAAAAGACATGTAAAACATAGCCTACGTTAATATCTCATATATATATATATATTTTTTTTTTCTCTAGAGTACCATTAAAGTACCCTTTTACCATGCAATCAGAGGGTAGCCTTTACGTGACACACAGCTGAAGACTACATAAGAAAAACATTTCTAAAAAGCATAAACAGAGCATTATTAAAATCATGTTACAACATGTAAAACTTATATCAAACAGAAGGTAATTAAATCCCAGAAATCTCATGAAAATGCTTGTTCTCATGAAATTCCCAGCTTAGTTTCCAAATCAAAACAATATGAATAAATATTCTAAACAGAAAAACTGCAGGAGTGGAACTTTCAATCCTTTTGAGATTTGCCCGTCACTATTTATTTCCTTTACAGTTTGGTACTGAGGAAGGAATTCTGCAATTCTAACACCTGCAAGAAAGTATCAAGGGACACAGGTACCTCAAATGGTATGCTTACACCTACAGTATCACTCCATTCAATGCAGATTTTTTGTATTGACTCGGTGTACTTTGCAGGGGTTGGTATCTGCTTACAAGTTGTATAACACTGCTTCGTGAAACTGCTTCAACCTTGAGCATGCATGACTGCTCATGACTACTTTTATGTTACGAGGTAACTATAGACAGGAACAGAGGCGGCTGTGGTCAAAAGGAAGGAAATCCCAATTTCTGCCCTATATAAAATTGCCATGTGCGTATAAAAATATACGCTGGGTTTGACTGAAAACACAGAGTATATATGTGTTCTTTTATGAGAACACAATGCCAGCCAAAATAATACCTTGCATGAAGAGAGTGTAGCACAGGAAACATTGGCCAAATATGAAACTACTATTGAACGAGCAAACACACACCAGCTGAGTGATTGAACAAAACACACTATGTCCTACCTAAATCAAGGTGAAATCTGGTAATTGTCCTGAGACATATACACCAAAAAATGCCTGCCACAACTGCTATGGTAAGCTGTCTCTACTGGATTATAGCACATATTTTGCTTTCCTATGTTGTCTACCACTATGGACTGAGAACCATCTGTATAGCAAATTCTGTTCATTTGGGGAAGCCAAAAACACCATCAAGGCCACTCCCCTCACTGAAGTGAGCACATGTTCACAACATATCTCTTTTCCAAAAACTATTTATATCAGTTGCTTCTCTGTTGTTTTCACCCTGGGAATGTATGATATTAATAACCATGTGTGTAAAACAGCAAGTCTTCTGGAATTCCTTTCGTACATGACAGTTCTCAAATCCTGCCCATAAACAACTTTTCTCTATTCCAGAGCCTAACTCAAAAGGCCCTTAAAGACCCATTCTTTCAAATCCCTTAAAAATTATATATATTTTAAGTGGAATCCCTCTTACCTCAAAAGGATCCCCTTTTGCGGGGACCTAACCTCAAAAGGATCCCCCTTTTTCTTATGGAATACAGACCTAGTTATTTTGCGTAACTGAAACCCTTGAATTACTGCATTATTCTAGCTGCCCTTTGCTCTGCTGTAACTTTTCTCTTTCTGTATTTTTCCTCTTTTAAAATAACACGCATTCCTTGCACAGACCTAAAATTATTTCCCACAGCTATTCCTGATACCTCCATTTGAAATTTCAAACAGTATTCCTTTGCAGTTTAATGCAAACAGTGTTCATACAACGCCTTTCATCCAAGAAGCTTAAAGAACTTAACACTTCAAGTTAAATTTTACCATATCTCCATGAACTACCTCTTTATTTACAAGCGCCTTTCCTCTGGGCAAGTAAGACTATATTCATTTTGCAGAGGCAGAATTGGAGGCAACGGGGACTTGAAAGCCTCAGGGCATGGTTTCACCCTTGGCTAAAGTGACCTAAGTGTGGGCTGCTGCCCATACAGGAAGGCCCACCCTTCCTCCTCCTCGCTCCTGCAAAGAGGCTCATACAGCCCTTCCCAAAGCCAACTTGGGGAACCGATTCAGCTGAAAACTAACCTCTTCTCTCTCATCAGGTTACTTTTACTTGAGTTCACCTGACCATCCCATCACCTGACCATCCCATTGGTGTCACCAATGCACAACACCTCCAAGTTGTGCTCCCACTCCTACCCCCATCTCTTTGGCTTGTCCCCATCCCTCCCTTCTGAAGGTGTCACAGCTCATCAGACTTCACAGCTGACTCAACACAATAACCCAACGGAGAGCTAAACCACTATAATCCGGACAGACTCTTTTCTTTGGTGATTTAGTGAAGTGAGTCAGGTTAACAGAGAGCTCACACAAGGGCAAGGCAAGAGACAGGTTGCAGATTGAATGTTTTTTCTCCACTAGGAAGGAAGGAGGGCCACCCGTTTCCAAACCCAGACATGGGCAATAGTCATGTGCTATTAGAGACATCAAACCCAGGAAACAGAATCCCATCCCCACGAGCACTCACAGCATCCAAACCAACAGAGACCATACAGCCAGTGACTGTTACATAGCTGTCAAATAGCTGCCTCCATTACCAAGTGTTTTAGAAGATCACAGCATAAATTATTTCACCTTCTCTTTATTGGCTTTCCATCTTACTGCCTGATCTCACCAGACCTGCATTAATAGACAACCCTGAATGAAAAAGAAGACAGAACAGGAGCTGAGCTTCTCTGTAGGACTTGATACAACAAGGTTCGAAGCCCAATGCAACCCTGAGAAGTAAATAAATGTAGGATCTCAACAGCAGGTTTGAGATACGCTTTGGAACATCTGATCTGAGCAAAGCTTACGGACCATGGTATAAGGTCTACACCCATGACTATCCAGAGACTCACATTTACAGGGAGACTTCCCTAGAAAACTGTAGATAACCTCTTGCCTACCTGGCAAAGTCATGGACCAATAAAGCATAAAAAAAAAAAAAAAAAGCAGATGTGAAAACATCTCTATATTGCTCCAGTCACAAAACCCCTTAACTTCAAACTCCTGGTCAGTCCTAAATTATTAAACAGAATTACATAATTGCTTAGAGGTGGACACATAAGCTTGTGCGGATCTGTACAGAGAAGGAGTTGCATATCTCTTCAAAGTAAGAGAAGAAAACATTTTATTTTTTAATGTAGGAACACATGATATTTTAACTTTTTTTTCAGGGGAGGGGGACAGAATTTGATTTACTGTGTTTCCTTACACAAATGCAAAGGAAGAAACTGTCAAGGAAAACCTAGTCCCTATCTTTGGGACTTTTAACAGTTGGTTAAGAAGCCTCCAAAAGCCAATTTTAATACATTACTACTAAGAGGACAAATTGGCTGTTCTGTCAACAGAGAACACGAAGACGATGACTAGTCTTGTTACTCAACGGGCGAAGATGAAATGTGCTGAATATGCAGCTGATGAAGGAAATGCACAGTGAAAACTCTTTAGGATGGCACTCGGTCTACTAGCAGAGAGCTCTGCCTTGCCAGCTGCCAGAGCTCAGACAAAGCCTTTGATGAAATCACAACTGCCCTTGTCTCAGTTTCATGGAAAAAAAAAAAAAAAGATGATCGTGGACAATTTAATTATTGCAGAACCATTACCATCAGCAGCAGTTTCATAATCTTGAAACACTGCCATTCTAAAAAGCCATTTGCTTGAAAAGAAATCTCAAAACGCAAGAGACTGTCATACTGTCCAAACAATAGAGTAATTCTTATACAATCAGACGCCATAGCTAATTATTCAAAACAAAAACAAACCAGCCCCCATTATTTTTAAACAAGGGAACAAAGGATGTAAATTTTATCCAGAAATATTAGGTTTTAAAAGGGGTAAAAATATCCAAAAATCAAAACAGATGAATATTGGAGACTTTCTTTCATGCTCGTACATGCACAAGACTGATTCTGCATAGAAGAAATAAGTACATACGCTGTTCATGTTCCTAACAAATGTAATAAAAAATAATAAGTAATAAAAGCAAACTCTGTGGGAGC
Source organism: Crypturellus undulatus (assembly GCA_013389825.1). Taxonomy (NCBI): domain Eukaryota; kingdom Metazoa; phylum Chordata; class Aves; order Tinamiformes; family Tinamidae; genus Crypturellus; species Crypturellus undulatus. The sequence goes on along the minus strand of VWPW01019428.1, from coordinate 110,852 downwards.
TGTCTTTCTCACTTTCACTTACATTTCAAAGGAACTGCCTGCTTCATTCACACTCTGTCCCATTTAGGTTAATCAAACTGTATTTTATTTTTTCTTTAGCACCCATAAAGATTAAACTGATATAGTGCCTGTTAAGATAAGTGTTTCAATGTTCTTTCTTCTCACCATTAGTCACAATTTCCTAATGCTGATATTTTGCCAGGGAGACAGAGGAAGCAGTTACAAATGTGAGTGATTAGTATGTGTGTGAGTGCCCTGACACACAGTTTTGGTCACTTACTAATACAAATACTGAGCTGGCTTAAGGGCATCTTTTTGTCATTTTCCATTAATAGAAAAATATGAACTCTTTGTAACAAGTTGCTACTAAGCATTATTTCCTTGACTTCTATTGAGTTAACTTTTCAAACATCTGATGTTTGTTATTCATTTTGTACAGTGTTTGGCCGTTCTAAAAACCTCAGTAATCAAAGCAATATGCACATTAGAGAATGTTCTTTTTGTTAGTCTATACTGGTCATATATCAATCATCTGACTACACAGAGACTGCAGTAAGTTCAGCTTATTTTTCTTTAAAGAGAAAGATCAATATGTAACAATAATATATGCAAATACCCCAAACACATGGGAAAAAAAAATTATACAAACAGATACAGGGCAAAATCCTCAGCCTATTGACCTGAGTAAAGCCAGAATTACTTTCCTAAAATTTTGGCTTAAGATAACCTCTTTGAAAAGGTGAAAGAAGTATCAATCTCAAATGCTGGAGCTGGAATAAAAGCATATTGCCAAAGCAGGAAGACAAGATTGCTAGAGAGGAAATGTGGCAAAGAAAGTACACACAGAACTGAAAATCTCACGGGCCACTGGGGACGCAACGATGGTGGGTCTTGAAGGTAAATAAAACCAGTGGCTCTCAGTACGGAAAGACGGATGAGATACACTCAATTTGCAGTACATCAGACATAAGAGAATGGGAGATATGTGGATTTTGAGAGGCTTTGTGTGGAGGTTTGAGAGGCCTTTGTGGTAGCTACGGGGAACAGAAGCAGCAAAGATAGGAAGGGCTAGCCCAAAGCTTGAAAGTGAAGCAACAGCAGCAGATTAAAGAGAGAAGGGCTTGTTCCTGGAGGCTGTGAGCACCTTGAAGAGCGGCTCCGGCTTCTAGGGTGCCTGAGCTACGTTTGGATTGCCTCCGAAAAGGAGTTCTGCTCCTAGACTAGAAAAAAAAACACTACAAAAACCTGTCAGTGGGGAGCCACAGAGCCAAACTACCCTAACCAGGACATACCACCATAGATAGGTATTTTTTAGCTACATTGGGAAAAGAAGAATGCTGCTTTTTTTTTCTTGGGTGCATGCTTTCGTCATAATAAGCAGAAAAGTAGCATTTAAAGTAAAAAGGGCAAGGTGCACTTTCCTGCATGCATTCTCTTTCTAGGACACATAAGAGCCCACGAGATGTAACTTCTAAGTTTGCTTTAGTTTACGTCCAAAGCAGAATCTCTGCACAGCTTGTAATATGGGGAACACAAAAGTCACTTCAGGGAATATGCAACGTTCAAGGAATATGCAACGTTCAAAGAATATGCAATGTTCAAGGAATATGCAACGTTCAGCTGCAATGTTCAACTCTGCCCCTAGTGAAATAACCTTGTCTACACTATAAGGCCAGCAAAAAAAATCCCATTCTATTCCATGGAAGGACCCAGGGAAGGAATTTTAGGAAGAGAAATTACAGAGAAAAAAAAAGAAAAAGGAAATCAAAGTGCAACCAGAATTGAAGCGAGGTGAACTAGTAAAGCAGCAGGGTACAGCTGGCACCCTGCAAGACATTTCCATGAAGTCTATTTTTTTTCCTTAGCAGACACAGGAAAAGGCCATTTGAGCATCGCAAGTTTTCTTGTGAACATAATCAAATATCTTGAGTCTGAGTAGTCACACAGGGGGAGGAGGCTGGTGTGACAAGATAATACCTGTGCCTGTGTCAAAGCAGTTACCACAAGGCACACACGTGTGTGTTTTTGCTTGTGCTTATCCTAAAAGAGTAAACATTTGAGCTCTGTAAGAATTATAATCCAATGCAGAGAATATATCAACCAACCTGATAAAGATTATAAAATCTATAGAGAGTAAAATTGCGCAATGTAATATATTGATAAAATATGATTTAGACCATCAGTCTTCTATTGAAATCAGATACATACTTGCAAATTTACAGATAAGAAGCAGCAGGAGATCATTGGAAAAGATACCACGTTAAACCATCAAACAAATGCATAACAAAGCATGCAGCTTTTACTTGGGACTTAGCAGGGAAAGAACAGCACACCTTACACTGTGGACAGAACAGGAATGTATTTAACACTTGTTTGATCGTGCATAAATAGGAAGCTTATTCTATGAAGATTTATGACACTAATTCACTAGATTATTTATTTTAAATGAGGTATTTAAATCAATTCACAAATGGATTGTTCCGTGCCAAATTGGATGGTTCACAGGCGCTGTATAAGGATTTTAACATAGTAGCTCATTTTTGACAGGGGAGGGGAAATAGTTGTCTTTTCCCTTCCCCACCAAAAAAATGGCTTTTCTATTAGAAATAAAAGCTTGAATCCAGGGTGACAGCTCATCTCTCCCTAAATCTAGGCATGTTTTTTTAAAAAGCCTATGAAATTATAAAGAGTTAGGAATTATATACAAAATAAAAATATGACAGAAAGGGAAGCTTTCATCTCTCGTGGAAGCAAAGACTGTTTTTGTTGATACATATGGAAAAAATTAGACCCAATTATATGTTGTGCTTTGGCACTGGGGTTCCAACTTCACCACAGGCTTATTTTTTTCACAGATATACCATTACAGCCAATTCTACCCTTGAACATTTGAACTCAAACCTTGTAACACAGGCATTTTTGTTGCTAGATTACTTGTACTCTGGATGAAGTGCTCTGTGTTGCCGTTGTACTATATTTAGAGGTTAAAAAAGGGTTATCTGTAGAGACTCAAGAGATCATATATTCACAATAATATAATAAACTTAAAGCCTCTTATGAATAAAGCACACTTTATCAAAGCATAATTTCTGATTTTATGAATTAGACTGTGCATTAAACCCTTGATTTCATGAGCTATATATTCACTCAAGTGAAGTTTTTTAATATAGCAAAATCATTCTACCTTACGTGATAAATCTTTGACTCAAGATTGGTCCTATTCATGTTAAAAAGTTACTGAAAGGAACTAGTATAGCTAATCCTACAGACCAGAAACGTTGGCTGATAAAAGATGAGATTTTTCAAGAGTTTCACAAATCTTTTTCTATAACAGCCAGATATGCTAATACAGTATAAAGTCTAGGGACAGCTTAAATATGATTGGCCACATATTGACTAAACTAACACTGTATCTGGCACAGACAGACTGGATGCTTTCATTCCTCTGATTTTTTTCAGAGGAATAACATATCCTTAGCCAGTCCAAGGCTGGAAAGCGTCTTCTCTGATTTCATACATCCAGAATATGAAGGAGCTATCTCTCCTTCACCCTACAAATGAGACAACCCAGTCAAGTCCTACAGCCAAAATTTGCGAGCCCTTTATAAAAATAGCACAAATACTAGCATTTATCCAATGCATTATGCCAAAAATTGAATGTAATTGTAAATATTTGGAATCAGAGGCAGGCAACCCAAAAATTCCTGAAGCAGGTAAGGTACAAAGACAGAAAACATCTTCAAGAATCTAAGCATGACAAAACCAAAACATGACCCTTCAACAAGAATGGTGACCAAGACTTCTATCATGATTATAACTCAGTTCCATTAGGGTTGAAGCTATAAGGAACCATTATTTCAGGCCTGGAGCATTAGACAGACAGAAAGGATTAAAGAACATGAGAAGGACAGTACCCATCAGAAAAATGTACACCAGAAAGTGACAGTAGCCACAAAGAAAGAAGCGAAGCAATGTAATGTTTGACAGTAGAGGACTAAAAGGCTAAATTTGATAATGTTAAGAGACAGGAGAATAAAGCAGTCAGAGAGAAAGAAAAAAAAAAGCTTTATAAAGGCATTTGTAGGACTTGTAATCTGAGGGAGATGAGGGAGGGGAAGCCGTGATGAAGAGAAGACCATAGCAGTCAAAGTAATGAATGATGACACTGAAGAGCAATCTAACTGGGATAGAGGTTTTAGAATATTAAATTTGAAGAAACAACAGAACAAGTAGGAGGGAAAGAAGAAGAAAAAGAAAATACATGAAAAGTGTGAAAACGTTACTTCAAGGACAATGAATAATACTTGAAAACTTTCAACCAGAGGTCTATTTTTAAAGGCTTTGAAAAAACTTAAATTTTCTTTACTATTCTTCAGCTGCTCTGGAAAATGTGTAGTAACTTGCAAATCAAAAGAGTTTAAAAAACACTAGTCAGTTCACAAACTTCTCTGTGGCTACGTCCTTATAAAAGGGCAGACAGTATTATTTTATTATTTGAACAGAGAATACAAAGAGACAGCTACCTAAAAGCTCTTCATTAAACCCGTCCTCTACTGCCCACTCTGACGTATCTATGAAGACCATAAAAAACTTGAAGATACAAACTTTCCCAAAGATGACAGCTGTAAGGCTGTGATCAGGATGTCTCTGAAGAGAAAACACCCAGAGCAGATTAGGAATCAACGAATCCATCTACAGTATCTCCTAAATGGCTAATACAGCCCAGTATACAATGTCACCAAAGTGAAATATTATAACAATAATTTGTTCTTCCTGTGCTTATACAGGAATAAGCATTAAAGAGACAGCAAATGAAGATGTATACTAAAAAAAAAAACAAATGTAAAGGACAAGGGAGATATATTCAAATGAAACATAATGCCCATAGGAAACACTAATGACTTGAACTACTACATTTTATGGGGAGGGATACTGGGATTTTCCCTTCTGTGTAGCAGAGGCAGCCTCAGAACCAGGAAAGGATGCTTTACAGATGACTCATTTTTAATAACAACCACATGAGCATAATAGAAAAAGATTGTGCAGATTCAGATTACTTTTATGAAAACTTCAAATCACAAGTTTGTCAAGAAATCTGCATATTAGCTACGTCACCAATAAATTTTGCAACTACATTCACGTTTCAAATAACATGAGCAAAATGGAAAGTGACGAGACTCGTATCCAGTCCTTGAGGATGAAGACTGCAAACATCTTTTCCTATTGCCTACAGGGGTCATTTTTCCCTCTTGGAAATTAANCTTTTATGAAAACTTCAAATCACAAGTTTGTCAAGAAATCTGCATATTAGCTACGTCACCAATAAACAACTACATTCACGTTTCAGATAACGACAGAGAAATGGAAAGTGACGAGACTCGTATCCAGTCCTTGAGGATGAAGACTGCAAACATCTTTTCCTATTGCCTACAGGGGTCATTTTTCCCTCTTGGAAATTAATATTGTTCAAAAATGCCACTAACAGAAATCACCAATAATACTAGCTAGACTATGAACTTAAATGGCTTGTTTGAAATATATTTCAGCCATCTTGAAAATACCGAAGATGCTTTTGTGCCTACAGTGTTCTTTCCTGCCTTTCAAAGGAAAATAGAGCTACTGTTGATATCTACAACCTTGACAGCACAGATAAGCACATTCTGATAAGATCACGTCATCTGAGCAGTAAAAAGCTACTAAGTTGTAGTCCGTTACATATTTTTCCTTATATGCACAAAGACTGAAGCAACAGGGCACTCACTTTTAGAGTAATAAGCCTATCAGGTTGATGCCACCTGATAATCATCTGGATTAGCCAAAACTCATTTGTAAGTAAAAACAGGGTTTGATGAATTGGTATGTGTATGAATCAGTAATTTCACCTTATGGCAAGATTTAAGAAATGGAAATGAGATTAACAGAAATATGAAAGAAAGGCAAGGAATACAGCTTTCTAATACTCCTGTTGTTTATTTCATATTTTGTTATTAAGGAGCCTTATATTTTCATAGAATTTCGGCTACCCTAAATAAAGAATAAAAAATTACGAAGATTGAAGAAATAACTGAAGGAATAAATGAATTACTAACAAAACAAAACCTAACTGCGTGGTACCTCAAATATCAATATCCAGTAAACACAATTTTAAAGGTTTTCTTTCTAGCCTTTCCATTGTTTTCCTGAATATAAAACAGAAAATCATATGTAATTTTTTGAAATCATTTTTTCACTTATAAGACAGTAAAATAGGACAGTACAGTACAAACTTTTAAAGTATCAATAAGTCATTTACATTTAAAGGCAGACAATTATTAGCCACATTGTGTTCCAGTACTGTCATTGATTTACCGGTAACTGAAAAAAAATAATGTCACTTTACATTTTATGTTTCCTGGAAAGTTTCCAAGGATAGTCTCTCCTGAATGACATTTAATTTAGAGAGACACACAGATTTCTTGTGGTAGTGTTACAGAGCACAATGAGAATGATGCTGAGATTGCAGACATCTCAGCTGGTAAATACATATAATGCTGCAGAGTGCCACGTATGTAACTGTGTGGCTACAGAGGCCACATAACTGTCTTCACTTGCCACTTGGACTTCTGGAGTAAAAGGATTTTTTTTTTTTCATTCAAAAGCAATAATTCTTTTTATCTCATTCACATGATGAAATTACACCTCAAATAAACCTCACACAGCCTCCTCTCACATGAACAGACCAGCCACACAGATCAGGGTTTATTCTAGAAAATTAAAGTACGAATGTTTTAAATAATGTTTGCTCCACCTAGTGAGAGGAGTATTTTTAAAGTCCCAGTGGCAGAGTTTAAGACCATTTTAACTCTAGAAGAGGCCCATCCAACACAAGGTCACAAGGACATCCATCCAACCTTGGCTTATAGGCATTATTTCTCAATATTAAGGGAATTCAGTCTTTCATATGCGTCCCTATATTCATAAACACTGTGGAAACAATTCACTGCAACTTTTTTCCTCTCCCATGTCTCCACAGAGAATTATATGGACCACACTTTTAAAGAAAACACAGTTCCTGAGTCCAAACATAGTATGAGGAAATAAAAAGTAGATGATGGATTTTAAGTACAGGACAACAGGCAGAGGTGGGGGAAGGAAGGTTAAATTAGTGCCAGGATTTCTCATTGCAGTGAGATGCAGGGCAGCATTTTGACCTTTTGAAAGCTGCTCTTTGGTACTGTAGCGCTGAAAAACTATCATTAAAACTTATTTTGAGTCGTTCACCTTTATAAAAGCCTTCCTGGGTATTCAAGAGCATGGGCAATGACTCCTATATTTCCATGTGTCCTATCAGCTTGCAATGGGGAAAGAAACAGGAGAAGTAGCTGGAGCTACCCTAACCTTGAGTGGACTTTGGCTGCTAGACAGCCTTTTGGGCACTAAACAGGTACATATAATTTATGACAGTCATTAAAAGAATGATTTTGAACACTACAGAGAATCAAATAGACCTATATTGCTCATGTATTTTAGGTCATCGAAATCTCTGTTAAGTCAGTGGCAGGCAATCCAAGAAAGCAATAAATTTTTATTGGACACATCTTTTGGGAGCTTTGCCCGAGTAGCATTACTTCTCTTTGACCAGAGTGGAAAGCCGAAATTTAGTGCCTTCAGGGCATTTCCACTATGCAGAGAAAATGATGAAAAAGTCATGTATTTTTGAAGCAACTTTGCATGAACAAGGAACGTAAAAAGTGTTATTTTCCTTTCCATTCAGAATTGGACCCAATCTTAGCTCACACTTCACTGTCTTTTGAGGGGAGGTTCTCCCAGTTCTGCATACTTACTATATTCAAAGATGTTCACTGAGGCTCTCGCAATGGACATTTGAAAATACTGCGGCTGTTTCTACATATTAATTAGCCAAACACTATGCTTTTCTTGAAATTTACTGAAATTTGGACTTCCCTGAAATTTATCAGGGAGGACAGTTTGAGAACTTAGGGGAGTAGCAGAATAGCTATATATATTTTATACACATATATTTTGAAACAAATAACAACATCAAAAGTAATCGTGAAAGTAATAACATTTTCCCAGATTCCATAAAATTAATGTATACATGTATGCACATAAATAAAATTAATCTTTTAATCATGGCTTTGCTAATTTACCTAAGCAGAAAACCTCCTCCTGTTTAGCTAAATACTACCTGTTTGGTATGGTTCTGCTACAAGCCTACTTAACTAATCATTTTGTTTTAATGATGCTATTAAAATACCACAAGGCTGTCCCTTAGCAGTCCTAATTACTGCTAAAGGGATACTTTAGAATATATTCATCCTGCACTCCATACCATATATTCAATTAGCAAGATGGATGCTCATAGCTACATTAATATACTTTACAGAAATTAATTCATTAGTGACCCGTGTACTAAACACTTAATTCCTGTTTGTACCAGTTGCTAACCTAATTATGATTTATTCCAGTGATTAATTTTAAGACTTTGATATAACACAAGATAACTACTGAGCAGCAAAGAGAGATGACATTTAACAACATATATATACAGCGTTCTTAATAATTTAGCATCAACAAGTCTAACTGTCATAAATATATTCCCCTTTTTTCACAAGCCAATGTCCAAGTCAGATGGAAAAGAAGAATTTTAACAATAGTTAACTGTACTTTTTGGATCTCCTGGTTTACCGCCCCAGATTAAATATTTGTGCATGTTCTGAAACATCTTCCCCTGTTTTTTAGACTTACGTTTTATGGCATTTTAAAGGACTACATTCACAAAGACAAGTCTAAACATTCTAAATTATGAAATTAGATGCTTAGGGATTCTTGAGGCAACTAAAAAGACAGTGATGCTCCAAATGTAGAATTTGATAGGATTGGTCTAAATTCTTTTTCCAAATTTCCTCCTTATAGGCATGTTTGAATATGCTGTTAAAAAACTAGCCTCCTGCTTTTTCATATTTATTAATGATAATAATGATAATATTCAGGACTGACATTCTTAAAGTATTTTTGCTTTTTATTTGAGCCTTCTTTCAATCTGTCCAAGGTAAAAAATTATGGGTTCTGGTTGATTTCACTGCAAGTGTATAGAAGCCACATTATATCACTGTCCACCAGTATAGATTTCTTTTTCCTTCTATTAATAAATGAAAACAGATGAACTCAATAAAACGTAAGCCTACAGAATTATGGTTTCCTTTATTCTAGTGGTAAAGAAGTTTATACATAATTGGCACATAATTTTACCCAGTGGTTTGAACATTGTCTTGAACTTGAAAAAGGAACCATTCAGTTTAAGAACCTCATGGTTTCACTTCAGTGCAATCCATCGTATTTTCTGATGTTAGCAAACGTAGACTGACTAAATGGCACCGACCTATGGACTAAGTGGCACTGACCTACTGTGTGACATGCAGGAAAGCTTCCCTAATTTAGTCCCAAGCCTAAAGTCCAGACCATTTCAACAGTCCAGGAAACCGACTGGTGTCTTGGACAATAACAGAGACAGAGTAACTTAAGAAGAAGGGGGGCATTTTTTTCTCTCACAGTAATGATATCAGGAAATTGAATTCCATTTAATGGAGAGAAGAACTTTGTCCTCTGCTATGTCAATACAATATTAGTAAAACTCTCTATATACTTACTAATGTCATGTCAAGTTTTATTTGAGATATATTTGACTGTAAGGGTTTGGCTTCCTGCCAACACATGGATGGCAAGAACTGCCTTGGATTGTTATTTAGTTACCTTGGGGTCAAACAATATACGATTAGCAAACCTTTTCTGTGATTCATGGGCAACTCCAGCCAATGTCATTTCCAAAAAGTATCTAACACAAATATATGCACTGCTAGACATTAATAAAGTCAGTAAAATCACTACTTTTCAGTAAAGTCACTACTTCCTTTAAAGTGTTATATGACTTAAATAGACAACACACTAATAATGTTTTAACTTGCTACCAACTTGAGAACTTGAGCTTTGCTTTGGTAGATAGTGGAAAAAGAAATTCAGAACTAGAGAGTAATCCTTATTCTGTCTCCTACTGTAGGCAGGATAGGATGATGCTTCATCCCTTCCTATTTCTCTACAAAGTCTAGAACCTCAATAGCTATCACTGATCACACATCCAATTTTGAAAACATATTGTAAAAAACCCTTTACATACGGCTATTTTGTATGTCTTTTCCTGAAGTTTACCAGGAACAGAAATATTAATCCACTACAGTGCAGAACATATGTAATACCTGAGTCTTTGCTTACGAAAAAAACTGATATTTACCCATTTACCACTGTTTTCAAACTATGTGGAACTGTATGAGTTGAAAATAGACAGAATGTGTAGCACTTTTTTTCTGAACTGAACATTAGTCTCTTTAAGATTACAAGCCATACTATCTCCTTCTTAAACTACAATATACTCAAAACATACATCTGCCCTGAAAAACTAAAATGGGAACAGATTACAAATAACAATCCAGTCATTAGCATGAAGTTCTTTCCATCACAAGCCGATCATACGGAATCACTTTTCCTTTTTTTAGTCTCGTTCCCTATTCAAGAGAAATTAGCTTTGGAAAGTTCTAACAGTATGAACACATTTATGTGGATAAATACAAAAATCCCACTTTTGAAGTCACTTAGGTCATAGAGCCAAAGACATGCTGTATTATAATGCACACCTTGTTGTGTGCTGTAACTTGCACAAAAATATTATTCATACAAAGTTTATAATAACATACCATTAGCGTTGTGATAATAAACATTGTTAACAAATGTTCCATAGTTGGCAAGGACGCCTCTCCACCTTACACTAGCTACTAACCTTTCAGAATAAACTTCCACTTCTAAATTAAAAAAAAAAAAAAACACTCTAAACTCTAAATCCAGAAGATTTTAAGCTTTTGTTTGTGAAACTATCTGGAAATGAAAATCATTAGAAAAGCAGATAAAAGACATGGACCAAACAAGAGGAGTTTTCACATTCTGCGATCTTACATTACAGGCTATATCAAGTTTAGAATTCATCAAGAGGTTTTCAACAGCTTGTTTTAACTGGAAAATGCAGATTTGTCAAAATCTGGACTTCTCATAGGAAAGGTACCTCAGGTTTCCACTGGAAAATGGAAACAGAAGATCACAAAAACATTTCTAGGTAGAACATGTACTTGGAAATATGAAAACTTTAGCAAGTGCTGGATTCCACTATTTCTCCAAATCCCAGGCCACTCCCTACGTATTGGTCTATTCGCTGCCTAGAGATGGTTGACACTTCTTGTGCAACCCCTTTGGATCAGCTAAGAATCACTGAAGAAGAGATGTGCAGTTGACAAGAGAACTCAATGGTCTAGTCCTCTTATCACTATTTTTTTTTTCAACATGTTATCATATAAATGGACACGATTTAAAGTGAAACATCCCCAACAGACAAGGCTGAAGTACACTCAAAAAGTATCAGTATACTGCTGGTACAGATGTTCCTCTGTATCATAAGAGAGACAAGACCATGTCCCTGCTTAGACTACTTAAATATCAACTCCTTAAACGTACACAAGGATGCAGTTTAAATTATTTTTTCTTATTAAAAATATTTTGAAAATAAAACTACTTCAAAGTAAACTGGAAAGAAAAAATAACTGGCATTGTTATAATCTTGTGAAGGCACTTAATAAAGCAAACTCCAGCAAACTATGACATGAAGTTTCATATGGAACATATGACACTCAGCTTATGCTTGCTGCTTCAGTTTTGGTACCAAACTATTGTTATCTTAAGGCTAAGAACATACTTCGGAAAAAAACATTGACTTTGCTGCGTGCTCTAGAACTGACCCGGTTTATATCTCTTCTCTTTTGAGACATCTCATAGAATGAGTCAGAAAAAGATACTAATTAAGCAAAAAGCTCTAGAGTCCAGATTTCAAAAGGAAGCAGTTTTGATGAACACGGACAAGCTCTGCCAGTCCTTCGCGTACATGTGAATGATCAAACCCGTGGTCTTATGAAGTGAACAGGTTATAATGGTTCATTGACAAATTAAGCAAAACGCTTTGTAGCTTCTTGGTTTTTTATAAGGAGAGCAGTTCAGGAAAACTGTAGTAACCATTGACTCTGTTCTCTAGTTACTGTCAACTAGTTCTGATTTCTGGAACAAACCTGAAAGAATCCAAAACAAGATACTTCCACATAGACATTAGTGGTAATATGACTCAAGACCAAGAGAAAATGGAGATGATGCTGAAATGTCTTCCGGAACAAAACAACAAAAAACATAGGGAGAAAAACCCACAAAACCTACAGCTCAGTGGCTGTTAAGAGAAAAGAGATGAAAAAGTATGAGAGAATGGAAGAAAAAAAAGGTTTGTCTGCAAGGCAGGCTTCAACTTTTCATTTCTTTCAGAAGTCTGAGCTTGCCTAAAAATGACATTCCAATAATTTTATATTAAGTTTTTTTTTCCCTCACTAAATGAACTTAAATGTAATATATAATTTGTGTTCTGAGAGCATGCACAGTGTCTGGCAAGATCACGCCTACCAGCTCAGCAAAACTACTTTCAAGACTGCTCCTTACGCTAATAGCTGTAGTTAAAGCTATTACACTTTTTCGTCTTGATGGATAACACATTAGCTAACCAGAAAACTGGGATGTCACAGTTGGGAAACCTCATTCTGATTATATCAGCACAAGGTCTTCTTACAAGGCTATAACAAAGAAAATGCTTTACAGTGTTAATGGATCTTATATTGTGAGCTGGTCTACCAATGCAAACCACACAGTATAGATAACCGGCTAAAGTATTTACTACTGCAAATAGGTTCTGATACGTTCTTGTGTTCTTTGATTCAACTGGTTATTAAAAATTAAGTGTGGCTAATTTTTGTTATGCAAAGAAACTAATAATGACATTAATCGGTTTGTTGACACTCAAGGAAAATGACCACCAAGTCCTGCTTCCTCAAACTCTCCTTTCAGCAACTGTTTTTCCTCAATCTCTCCTCCTTTGTTTGTCTTTAAGTGTGGCCAATTCCAGCTGCTTTCTCCATGCTTTTGCACAGTGATTTAGGGTTCTGCTCCCTTGAGCATGTGTGTACACACATCAAAAAGGGTCAAGTCTCTTCCCTTACATTTGCTATCACAATCCTCAGAATTCCCTAGCTTGGCAAGGCCTGGTCATTGCCCAGCTTTCCCTGCAGCCTAGTCTTTGACTGCAAGAAAACCAGACCTAAATGGCATTTTCTGCAATTGCTGAGCACAACATGCATTTTACTGCTCTGGTTTTTAGCCAAATGGCAGGACTCCAACATACCCTACAGGTCAGAGTGCACTCCTGTCCATGCTGCCCAAGCTACAACGTAGAAACTCTGTTCTGCGAAGATCCACAAAATAAGAATCAACTGAAAATGGACAAAGAAGAACACTGTAACCCAACTGCTCCACATTAACTATACTGCCTTCCTGATGTTACCTTAGACAGTCAAGATATGCGAGGGGGAGCAATTGCCCCGCAACATACCCATTTAGGAATTGCTTTATTCATAATTAAAAAGAAGAAAACAGGAATCTAGATCTTAAATCTGTCTCACTTACTAAAATTGGATACATTTAATCTTTGTGTAAAATAAATTATGAAAGCATTTTCTTTTAAATATGGATAAGATTTACAAATCTAGAAAATATCCAAATAAATACTCAGATTTCTTGAAGCGTTGTTTTGAAAACATCTGTAAACTGTAAGTCATAGTTTTCTCACTGTATAAAAACAACCTCTTTCCCAAGCAGAGCCTGAATTTATGCCACATTGCCGAAGACTTAAACTGTGCTTATTTTGAGCATGCTGGTTTCTACCAAACCTGTTTTTATGGGCTTCAGAAACAACCTGTTTAACCAAACAAATGAAGATATTTCCAACCTCACTGCAGTGATGTTCTCGTAACAGCACAGCTGTTTTGGACCAGAGGAAGCTGACCAATGTCATTCATGGGTTCAGCTAAACCCATAAATCTCACCAAACCCAAGAATATCTTGATTTTGCAGCTCCCTTATGAACAATTAGGAGATTTTCGAGGCTATGAATACTGTGCTTTATACTACAACTACAGAGAGATTTTTTCATAAACTCACAGAGTAATTGAGTATTCCAACCTGCTGCTCCAAGTGGGCTCAGCCAGGAGCTCGGACCAGGCTCCTCAGGGTTTTCCTCAGACAGTCCCCCAAATCTGATACTGTGCACAAGCCTGATGAATGCACACGCCATTCCCTCCACCTGGGCATTGATAAAGATGTCAAATTCCGATTCAACAAATCCCTGACAGACTAACCACTACCCTCCAAGCCCAACCACCCAACCAGTTATTACCCCTCTACCTGTGTAGCTGTTCAAACCACGAGGCCACAACTTAGATGCCTTTGACCTGTTAGCCCAGCAAGCTAAGTTCTTATGGCAAATCTTTTATTTTATTTTTATAACTTTCAAATTGCAAATGCTGTAAAAGCAATGTAAGACATGGAAACCAATGGTTCTGTAATGAATTTGTTGCAAGTGGATCTAATAATATACAGCATAGACTTTTCCTTCATTCTTTATCATTTTTATAGCTTAGGTAATATATCCAAATAACATTGCACCATGCCTAATTTAAAATACAACCATTCCAATACCAATTAAGTACACTTAGTTCATAGCAAACAAAGTAAGATGGGAAGCTCTTATATCTACTACACTAGCAGCAGCGTAACAGTGTTCACAGTGATTTCTGTTAAGACAACTCAGCTACAGAAAGTCTACAGAAGTCATTGACTCTCATCCAGGCAGACAGAATTCCTCCTGAGAAGAGGAACTAGAGACTTCTAAAGAACAGACTTTCAGCCCAGCTCTGGCTGTAATGACCAAACCAACATCCCATGGAACAGAAAGCACTTGAAGCTTTTCAAAGCTACTAGAGATCAGTCCCAAGCAGCTAAGATGGAAACAAGATTCAATTGCTATTACTATTCTTTTTCTTCTAGTCACATCTATAACAAAAATCTGTCTAAACCTATTATCATTTGGACAATATTCAGTAAACAGGTAGAAATTACTATTCATTACCAGGTAAATCACGGAATTCGTTGCCACAAAATTACAGGTAGAACAGAACTTTCAAGTACTTTAGAGTGTCTGTAATCAAAATATTAAAAATTATATGGTTATTATGACACAATTACTCTTGCAATTATTAAATAATCAATAAAGTTATTGAATGGAAAAAGGCTCCCCAGATCAAACACAAATCAGGTTCTTTGCATTCCGCCACTAGCATGAATCCCCCACGACTGCCTCAGTGTAATCTGTTCCGGTGTTCAAACTGTGCTCATCTGAGAACACATGTATCATTCGGCCACACTTTACAGCACACGATGAATCATATCTGCTTCTCTTTTACCACACTGGATCCAGGTTGCTGGGAAAAAAAGATTAGTCAAGAGTGCAAACCACAGCACTAACGGAACAACAGTTTTGGATTTTTTTGTCAGAAACATTACAGGAAAGCCGGGGACAGGCAGTTCACATTAGGAAGACAAGCTGATTTAAGAAAATATAAATTCTGGTTCTAAACTCAGAGGAGTTTGAATATAGTATAGCCGTCATTATAAACCTCAGATGGAAGCCTATGTGTACGTGATTATGTAAGTCATCATAATTATTCTCCTTTAAAAATTTTGGGGGAAACATACTACATAAATACACTTGAATACACTAAATTGACAACAGCAAAGAGTTGGCAATTGAGAACATTTAAATCTCGTCTCCATATGCTCCAATTGAAAATAATGCAGTTATTTGAAATCTGCAACAGAGATGGACAAGTCATTTCCCCCCATACTTTCATAAAGAGGTGATCATTCTAATATTCAACATTGTTCTGCAAAGGAAGTTCCAAAAATATTAGTGTGCTGCTTAATACAGGATGCGCTTAATGCTGGTCAATCTACCTCCATTCTGTTAACAGCTTCCTTTAATGCCTGAATTCATTAGCAGGATTCATTGCTGTCAAAAAAAAATCTCAAAGACAAAGCTCAAAGACAATTACTATTATTGTAAATGGCATAATGGCATCAACATAAACTACATTTACTTGACCACAGCTAACTGTGACCATCAGATATGTTTTAGAAGCCATGCACTCCTAGGTAGATGTATATAACACTGTTCTGTGACTTTCTTTAAATGACTGCTTTGGTTCTGCAAGTTTGTGCTTCAGTTAAGACTCATCTCAGCACTTTCTCTTGCCCGGATCCTATGACATATTCAGCATCTTCAGCTCCTAATGCATCCACAGCACTTGGACCTTCACCTTCATGTCCCCCCTAACAAAACATCTAGGAGATTTGGGAGTAGTTGCTGTTTATTTCCTTTCTCCCTCATGAAAATGATAATGCCAAGTCACCATCTCTGGCTCAGCTGCTCTGCTTCCTGATTTTTTCTACAATGCCTTCTTGCCTTATTTGAAGAGTACAAACACAAAGTCTATATTAAAGGTGAACGGCTCTTCTGCGAAATCTCTGATCCCTTACAGCAATTTCTGCTAAAAGCTACACATTCACTTTGCTTTTCTAAAGCCATTCACTAGCCTTTCCGCAAGGAAAAATAAATCTTCTTCGCTAATGACCTCTAATCATCATATTGAGTTTATAAAAAAAAGAAAAAAAATCAACTCTGTTTTTCCTTTGATTTTGTCTCTGGGGCATTGGTTCCAGTTAATGCCCGGTGCACCACTCCCTTGGCTAACCAGCAGTGGCTGGAGGTGATTTATCCTACTGCCATTACCAAGGTAATTTGCCATGTATCATTACACTGCTGACCAGTGATTTGGGAGTCCCAACAGTATCACTGGGATGTAAAACTAGTGAGAACCTATTATATGAAAGCTGGAGTTATTACACTGCTCCTCTCTGAGCTATTTAAGCCACTTTTAGGAGACCCTGGAGCTTGCTCCTTGAAGTACAGTATTTATTTTCCATGACAATTACAGACTTAAAAGCGCAGGGCCTGATCCAAAGACTTCTGTAGTCAATGGCAGACTTTCTACTGATTTCCTTTGCACCAAGGCTTGACACATCATTTGCTGAAATTACAACCACCCTATTGTCCCAGTCACAACTGGTAACTCAAAAGGAGTGAGCCCTTATGCCAGGCCATACTACTGCTCACAGCTGTGCAGAAGAAAATTCTACAGAGCCATTATATTGCCACCTCACGTTCAGGTTATTCCACAGATTAGCCCAGTAAATAGAAATCTTGAGTTTCAATGCGAGAAGAAAATGTCCTCTTCCTTCCAGCTGCTCAAGATTCTGTGATGGGGCCACAGAAGCTTGCAAGTATCTCTACACAGAGCTTGCAAGTATCAGCTCTGACTTCTTTCTTGCAAGAATTCTAATTTTTAAAAAAGTACATACCTAGAACACTCAGAACAAAAGCGCATTTTTTTGCAAATTATCCTGATCTACAAAATAAGGATTTTGAAACAAATAAAACCTATGTACAACTATTTCACTCTGAGATACAGGAAATTTTAAAATACCACTAGACATGTTTTATACCATAATGATTGTGAATATAATCTTTCGCTCATACAGAGGCAGCTTACAGAGCCCCAGATCTGTGATTTATCCACTGGGTTTGCTTCATATTTAAAGACTCATGTTGTGCATTTAAAACATCTGTTGTTCTGAAAGCTCTTAGCTACAAAGAGGGAATAGAATCCAAAAAACAACAAGGTCATAGTATGGCCAAATCATTCCTCAATTTTACTTTTTTATTATTTTTAAAGCTGCTTTGGGGTTTATGAGCTACAGAAAGTTTGTTCCATTACCAAAAGGAAATGAACATACACCTCGAAATGACTGAGAATATTTACAGCACAGACTGTCATCAGACAGAGCTGCTGCTTTCAGTAGCCATAACTGAGCAATGACATATAATAAAGGCAATCAAGACAATTCATTGTGACTAACAGTCTCAAAGATTTCAGTCCAGGATCTATAATTAAAATGATTCTTCTTTCTAATATAATAATATCTAATATAAATAATATCTCTGTCTCACAAGTCATATAAGTGATTTCATTTAGCACCAAACATACAAAACAAAAATCCATTTTTCTCTAATAATGGTGTTGAAAAACTGCGAAGTACTTTAGTAAGTGAAAAACCAAAACAACAGCAATAAAATCGTAAGTCAACTTGCTTTTCCCTGGAGCAACCAGAATATTGAAAAATAAAGAAAAAGGAAAAACACGTTATAAGATTAAGTATGCATTTTGGTATGTATGTAGATTATATTTTTGCACATAGCAGAATGAAAGCAACCTCCTAAAACATTTAGCTTTTCTACTGCCAGACCATGAATCCTCCCGGCCTTCCTCTTGACTCTAAAGCTAGCATTAGGATCTTTCAAGGTGAATACCCTTGTTTCACACCTTCCTTACAACAGTGACATATGTTTAAGTTATTACATTATGCACATGTTCTTATGACATGCCAGGAGTTAATGTTTCTGAATTCTAATGAAAACAAGGGCTTCCTATTACCAGCTAACCAGTGTATGGCACGTATGAGTGCTGCACAGTACAACTGCTCAGAAATTATATGCATCACCAGTATACTTCTTTTGCTGCTGCTCGTATTTTCTTTGCGTCTAGCTTGCAGACTGGGCTTGTACAAACACTTCTGAGGATTCTTCTACCTTGTTTGCTCCACAAACCAGATCTAAGCACACCTTGGGTAGCAGCTGCATGCAATCCTTTGTGTAGAATTCCATGAAAAGGTCAGCTAAGCTTGTTAATGTATTTAAGGTGTCTGTTCCATTTAAATCAAGTTTAAAAAATGGAACGGAGACTAGTAAGGGAGAACAATTCCACATAAATGAAAAACATATGGAAATGCTCAATAGGTCAACTATGTAAAAACGTGTTATATACTGTGTTTATAGGTATTTTATTCACAGACAAGGTTGGCATTAGGGTTTTATTGATATCCTGGTGAAAAGCATGTTAATCTAACTAAGGGTTGCAAACCCCTTTTCTCTACATTGCAACACAGACAACATAATAGCACAGTAACACATGATTATTTCAAAAAGTATTACTTTGCACATAATTCACATCATACTTTGATTGCAAATCAATTCCACTTTTGTATCTGGATTTGTTTGCAGGTGACCTGTGCATATGATAGACCTAATCCAAACCTTCTGCTATGAACATTTCTGAACTTTAAAACTGCGATTATATCTCCAAAATAATAATTCTGTAGTGCAGGACCATATTCAGTCAAAAGTACCGGACATTTTATCACACCTACTGAGCCAGCCTAAACCAAATACCACAGCGTTTGATTTCTTGGTGCCTGAGTATATGCAAAATTTGCACAAAAGCAATAGACTAAGTCTAAACATGAAATAGCAAAAGAAAAAAAACATGACCACATAGGAAAGAGCTTAAACGCACAGAAAAAATAATGTCCAGCAAAGAACTAAAAAGGGGGATTGCATTTGTACATAATCTTTGCTTTCAGTGAAACTGCGGTATGATGGCGAATAAAGGCAGATATAGGTGCAGTGTGCACTGCAGTCTCTGTTCTTGTTTCATTACAAGGAGGGTTTAACTGCCCTGTGTTCCCGGGACTTGTCTGGGAACTCCTGAAACCTGGGGCAGGCTCCTGCTAGGTCTGCATCTGATTAGCCTTTGGATTTTTCAATCACATAGCTGAACGCAACCCACACTTGCACAGCTCACGAACCACGTTAACGGAGCACACCGTATTTGTCTTCACCTCTAGAAACCGTGCCAGGCAGCGACTCGTTGGCTGTGCCAGTACCAGTTAGGTATCTCCGCGTAGGATTCACCTTAAACTGTCACCACAAAAACCATCTCCTGCCGGACGGCGAGTGCACTGGAGGAGCTAAAAGCCCTACAGGAACGCGCGAGCAGCTACGGCAGGAAGTTGTTAGCTGCTGGGCTCGCGATTCCGAAATCTGCTTCCCATTTACACCTGCTGCAGCCGGAGTCCCCATCCTCTTCTCCAAACAAACCCCTGATTGAGGCTGGGAGGTGTGAGAGGAGGCGTGACTGTCCCGTAAGGGGAAGCATGTGTGGGTTATGTCCCTTCTCAGCCAGGATTTAGTTAAGAAGCAGCCATTGATACCGGGGGATTTTTTTTTAATCAAAGGGCACAGGGTCAAATTTAATATGAGCAATATACCCGCAGCATAATCGATGCTGTACACCCATGTACTTGCTATCTGTATCCACAGCAAACACAGGCTTAAAGCTACGCTGTAAAACTACAAGATCAACCTATGCTTAGTACATACATAGGTATATGTTATATATAAAATATCCAGAACAAGACCGTACCACTCTGTTTTCCATTTATTAATTTTTAGACTAATCTCAGAACCAAAATTCTAAAGACAGCATATCAAATGAAAATAAAACTGTCTCCTATCATAGAAAATTCTGTATTCTGGAATTAAAAGTTCAATTTTATAAGTAATATGAGTAAGAAGAAAATCTGAGTATTAAGTATCAAAAAATTTCAAGCCAAACCTTATTTCTGCAGGTATTATATTATACCTTCAATAAATGCAGATGAGGGAGGGATATAAAACAAATTAGAAAAATGAAGTTCTGAAAATCATCTACTAAAAATACTTCATTCCATTTGTAGTACGTTGAAAGAACAGCATTTTATTTTGAAGGCATAAAAAGGATATTTACCTACACCCTTTCAGAATGTAGTAGATAGGCTGCAATAAAGAACCACAGGCTGCACAAATGAATTAACAAGAAAGAAGCCAAACCTGGGGCCAAACGATTAGTGGATAGTTGGAGCTGGAAATGCTCCAACTTGGAGCACTGGGCTTTTCTCTTACAAAAACAGAAGATCACAATCCCTCAGATAGGAACTGCTGTTACACCACTGTTCCCATAAACAAACACCTCAATTTGCATGTTCGAATCAAGTGTTCCCAGGTCAACCTTCTGCAAATAATCTAAAATCAAGTTTTAGCCACTGAGTACTCCACTGAGAAGGAGAGTAACTAAACATCTGATCGTGAACCCACATGCTCCAGAAGAGCATAGTCAGGCTGCAAATGAAACACTTGTAAGATGATCTGTGAGCACTTCACACCAACACATATCCTGGAAAGTAAAGGCTGCTGGACTCCATCTGCAGTGTTGCTTTTTAAAATTGGCATTAATAATAAGTATTTGTTATAGTAAACTTTTTAGAATCTTATCAACTGATTTATCAATCAAAAGGCTTGCTTCCACAAAACATACGTACTAGATCCTAAAATTCCTCTCCATGCATCCTCCTCATACTTAAAATACAACGTTATTTTAAATTACGCGTAACAATTACAGTAGAAAATGTATTCTACATTTCATTTTCAATTTGTGCAGTGTCCAAAACATTGTTACATTTCATAAATATATAAACTATACAAACATATGCGCATGCATATGCGTGTATTTTGTATATTATATATATGTATGTACACATTTCTATGTATAAACACCGCACTTTCTTATTTGAATGTCAAATCAGTAGCAACCAAGTAAAAAGGAAGGGAAAATATTAGATATATGCTCCATATGAGCTATTTCATTGCTGCCTGTATGTTTCTATACACCAGTGCTGATGTACCTATATTGACTATTTCAGTAAAGAAAAATTTCCTACCGGGGTAATAATTTCCCAGGCTTACCCTCCAGAACCTGACAGTGATATTGATAAATAAAGCTCTATACAGTTAAACACTTCAGAGTAAGACGAAGTTTAGCACAGGGCTCCCTATATGCTACTCTGTGCCTCAAATCAAAGCCTATATCTTGTTCCTCCCTTTCCCCTTCATTTTCCTTCTCTTAGTCAATGGAGGTGGTGGGTGAATGGAGGTGGTGAATGAGGAGGTAATATCAAATCTCCAAGACCTGCAGAAAACGGTGGTGCAAATTGGCTAGTTGAACTGCAAATGACTTCTTCATTCTGAGTATTTGTTCCCTTGACCCTCCATCCAGAGTCTTGTGAAGTAACATTAATTTTTGAGAGAAATGTTTTTTTTTTTTTTTAATCTGGGAAGATGCATATAATGAAGAAGCTGATTCATTAGCTTACACCACATAAAATATGGCATTTCAGAGTGTCTCAGGAATGAAACCAGATAGGGGCTGAATGTAGTTACACTTCTGCTAAGTTGAATTTCCAGAATATTCATTCATATTTCAGCTTTTTTCACATCCATGCCCTCTCTTCCATTCTTTGTTCTGAACTTTGAGCAGTCGTAAGATTCAGTTACTTTCTGCTAGGCCACACTTTCTTTCCCCTTTATATTTTTAACTTCCAAATCTTTTAGCAAGTTTTATATATTTAAAATACCACACAGACAGAATTTAATGAAATGTTATACATGAACTACAAATATGTGACAGTTCCAGCAGCGTTCTGCACTAATAAAATGGACTTATACTGAGATCAATAAATATCTGCTGCTATGCAATCAGAGGTGCTGCTTCATTCCAAATATGAATGCATGAGATTCCACACAAAAACAGAAAAAAAAAAAACATTTTAAATTCCTCCTGTTCTTCCCACTGCAACCCAGTTTAGGTACAAGATGAATGATTAGCCTTCTTGTGATACACGTGTAATTAAACAAACATGCTCTTGCTCTTTTTTTNAACTACAAATATGTGACAGTTCCAGCAGCGTTCTGCACTAATAAAATGGACTTATACTGAGATCAATAAATATCTGCTGCTATGCAATCAGAGGTGCTGCTTCATTCCAAATATGAATGCATGAGATTCCACACAAAAACAGAAAAAAAAACATTTTAAATTCCTCTTGTTCTTCCCATTGCAACCCAGTTTAGGTACAAGTGAATTATTAGCCTTCTTGTGATACACATCTAACTAAACAAACATGCTCGTGCTAATTTTTCNATGCCCTCTCTTCCATTCTTTGTTCTGAACTTTGAGCAGTCGTAAGATTCAGTTACTTTCTGCTAGGCCACACTTTCTTTCCCCTTTATATTTTTAACTTCCAAATCTTTTAGCAAGTTTTATATATTTAAAATACCACACAGAGAGAATTTAATGAAATGTTATACATGAACTACAAATATGTGACAGTTCCAGCAGCGTTCTCCACTAATAAAATGGACTTATAGTGAGATCAATAAATACCTGCTGCTATGCAATCAGAGGTGCTCTTTCATTCCAAATATGAATGCATGAGATTCCACACAAAAACAGAAAAAAAAAAAACATTTTAAATTCCTCCTGTTCTTCCCACTGCAACCCAGTTTAGGTACAAGATGAATGATTAGCCTTCTTGTGATACACGTGTAATTAAACAAACATGCTCTTGCTCTTTTTTTCTCAGAAATGCACTTGAAAAAAGAAATTCAACAAAGACAGCCATGCAACATGCAAGAATATGCAAGAGTTCAGACGAGCAGATTTCAGACAAGGAGACAGTAACATCAAAAATCACCAGTGAGAGGAAGATGATAGAAATGAAAGACAGAAACACATACAAACTGAACGCGGTGGAATTGTTCACAGACAGAAAGATAACAATAGAAAGCTCAACACAAGGAAAATGAGAGGAGTCACTGAGTTCAATCAGAGGCCTCGGTGTTGGTACAGGAAGTATCATTTTCAACTGGGTTTTGAAGAACTGAAACTGTGCAAACTCACTCTCTGGGATTTAATCTGAACAAGAGTTTCAAAAGTACTTAAGAGCAACTCTGCTTTTGATGAACAAAATCAAAACTCACGTTTTTTAAGACACGTGAGCTCTTGAATCAAACATTTAAACCAGATACATTTTATTTCTTACAATTCACATAACCATCAGTAGACCTCATGTATGTGGGGAATGGGTAAACTGCAAGAATTACGTGTGGTCTTGTCAAAAGATGAAATACAAGGAAGATACAGGGAATGGGAAAAGGAAATCTTGTAATGAAAAGCATGATACACAGCCACGAGACCAAACTGTTTTCCCTACACATCTGGCTTTCTTTGAGGGATTTTATGTCCATAATACAATAAATAAGTCAGGTTTAGGAGTGCCAGTTTATTAACTATTTAAAAATGGCTAAGCCCTAGCAGCTGCCTGGATCTCACAGCATGTCCAAATAGACCAAATGTTCCCTGTTGGTAACAGTATATTCAAATACAAGTATTACTGTTATGGATTGATACTAATAAACACTAGGTTTAATTTTAAATGGGGCTTAAAAATCCATTTCCTTCCTTTACCATTTGCTATTTATTTTTCAGCTACTGAATATTCCTGGACAGTTAGCAAAAATCTTAAACATTTCATCACTTTGCTGCACCATAGAAGGCTATGGCTCTAAAATTACAATATTTCTGAATTAAAGTTTCTTTTCTGGAATTGAATAGGTAAATACATACCATGAACGTATATTTTTCTTTTCCAACTTTCATTTTAATTCATGCCTTTTAGTCTCAATTCACCAGTTCTCATCATCTGTACTGAGGCTGAAGGATGGTGAAAGAACAAGCTTTTAAGGTCACCTCTCCTAGTTCCTGCTCTCTTGAATCCACCTTTCACTCTTATGTCCTTACAAGAACGATTAAAAATATATATTTTGTATGTATGAATTTAGTATATACAACATGTAGAGTCCAGTTCTGAGACTGGGCAGTGTTCACAACCGACTTGGTACAATTTTTGACCCTTGGGTTACACTTCTGGATTAGGCCCATGGCAATTGTATTGTAAAGAAAATCTGTGGGTTATAGGAAGACAGATTAATTAATTTTCTTATCAATGAAACTTGATTTAAATAATTATTGCGTATCAAGTGCAGCATATAGAAGGAAAAGTTAACTATAGCAGCGAGTAACTAACTCTAAGCAGTGAGTGCTCTTGGTTAAGCTGAGTCAGAGGTTCCTATGACCTGTTTATCAGGTGGGGTAGTCCTGTGATTATTGTGAATCTCCTAGAGTCACTGGATTGCACCAACTAACTTTCTGTTTCTAGTTGCCTGGACATGCAAAAAGGAAGCCACAGAAGAGAAAGCTCTTCCAAAATAGCCATGTATGATCACCACAACGACAGAAAGAGAGAAGATGGAGTTTGTTGTGTGCATTTGACGTATATATACATACGCACAAATTCTTGCAAAATGTGCAAAACTTATCAATAATTCCAGTGTCATTGACACTTGCCTCTCTGAAAACTACACACAAGATCAGGCTGCAGCAGAGTTAATTTTGGAAACCCAAATGCCCTACAGAAGAGACCACTGGCTTCTCTCCACAGTCTGACTCCAGTGCAATGTATCTAAGGATTTGGAGCAGTAGGCTGCACCATGCAGTCTAGTATTTGAAACATGAGTGGAACGTTTTTGCATAACATTTTCACTGGGATAAAAATATCACAATTAAAATAATTTAAGTCAAAAAGAAAGAAAAGAATTTTGCTTCAAAGTTATTTTAAACATCTGAAACTTTTGGAAAATGATTTTCTAATCCAAGTTATGGTCTGCATCAAAACTAAATTAACTAAATGGAATCCTCCAAGAGACACTGCCAAAATTACATTTCAGATTTTCAGATGAATTTGTTGTGATTTATTACTAGAAAAATCAAATTTTGGAGCCTCACAAAAATAAAGTATTCCTTACATCAATCAGTGCGATGCTCACTGAAATTATCAGCAGATTTTTTGGCATCATATAAGAAGTTTATCTGAATCAGCTGGGTAAAAGTATTTTTATTCTAATGAATGTTATAAGAAGCAATACATTTTGGAAAACGTCATTCTTCAAAATTTTGTTTTCACTTATAATTCTATAAGCCAAAGTTTCTTTTTACATTTTATACACTATTCTGAAATAGACATTTCTTATTTAAAGCTATTAACTTGAGAGTATTATTCAGAATCAGATCTAGTAAGAAAGAATTGTCTTTATGAGCAATTACCTCAGTTATGACACTGTTCTTTAAGAACTTTACTAAATTTGTGGTACACTTGATATGTGGTCTGTAAACCATTATTTCCACAAGGGAAGCTGATGCTCTCCGAAGCACTTGAGCTGCTTCACCAGAAGCACCTTCCACAGACCTGCAACCATGGTGTTTCCTGAACCTGTTTCAGTGAAAGCAAGCACGGGTACCTCAAGCAGTTTAAACAGTAGGTCTTTCTGAGCAAGGTTGTCTTGTCAGATGCAATTTAGGCAGCACTCGGCAAGTAGCTCCACTCACAAACCTAAATAGTTGGTATTCTCAGACAGAGGAGAAAAGGGGAAAGAGGGAGAGGAGAATGACGGGCATCTGTGGAAAGGCTGTGGGTTTTGAGCGTGTTTATGAATGAATTGCACTTATGAATTCTTAACATATATATCTCAGGGATTAGAAATCTTTGGGAATGAAAACTTGCCTTGATTGATTAAGGCATCAGAGGCAGAGTGTTATGCTTGGTCTTGTTTCCCAGTTTAATCTCTTGTTGCAGGAGTCCCCAAGGCTCTGTTTCATTTTGTTTACACAGCTCAGCAATAATATATCACATGTGGCAGCACAAAAATATTTTCATGCTGATTATAGGGGTTTGTGTAACTCTGAATAAGGTTTTTCTCCTGTTTATACTTCACAACCAGACTTTCAAGTTTACGTGTGAACTTCCTAACTGAAAATTGCACTCACATAAATAGAAGAAAATATATTAACGGAATAAAATCTCATCTGATTTGGTTTTTCTTTAATTATTTCATGCAATTATGGCAAGACAAAATTTGATTCAACTGCCTATTGTGGATTTATTGCATGTGCCTTCATAAACAAAAGCAAGTCTGTTCCGCTGCTGATCACCCAGCCACGTGTCCAGGTCCATAGCCTAATTCCACATATCTTTGAAGAAAAGCATTCCATTTACTCATTCATTATTATAATATTTTCTAAGCACAGCCAGCTATCAAGAATAGTATCAGGTATATTTTTTAATCATTGCTCATCCCATTTCAGAGTAAGTTGCAATATGAAGTTCTCATTTCCTTTTGTGAGCATGGCAGATGTCTACTTTTTATATTTTTACTGTACATATAATTCAGCATTGTTCTGAGGAGTCATGGGTGGGTCTAGGAAAAAATCCTCTAATGATTTCCATTGCAAATCAAAGGCGAATGTTTCAGATTGCAATCTAATGAAGTCACATCATTTTACAAATATTTTTGGAAGGAATACCAATTAAAATTCATTTTGTAATTCCAGAGGAGAATGAGCTACATTTACAGCTGCAAACCCAGAGGAAAAAAATATCAGTCGACCATTAATACACGTGCTGTTAGCATTCACCATGCAGCACTGCCACATGAAAAATGAGAGAGCATAGAAAGACAAACTGCAATTTGCAACACTCTTATTTAAGCACTCTGAAGACAGACAACTCATAGGTAGTACAGAAACAAGTTGGATTTAATTCATACAACCAGACTCCATACATGAGCAATGCAAAAGGTGGTTTTATGCAAGCAAAGAGAAGGCGGCATCTAAAACCTTGTAAGGGAAAACAAGAATACCTTCAAATAACTCAGCCACAGCTAAAAATCCTGTTTATATCTATTTTACACACAAGTATACCCACACTCATATTAACTGTGCCTGTGTGTTTATAGATAATCCTAACACACTATACAAATAGACCATGACTTCAGTTCAGCAAAATGTTAAGTATATGCTTAAACTATTCTGAATTTGGGTAATAATGATGCATTAGATTTCATACGATTTAGCATGTTTAACTGCTTTCCTGAATATGGGTATGTTCTTGAAAACACAAGATATGCAAGAAAATGAAAGTTACTTAGGTATGTGCTTAGACACTTTACTGACCTAAGGATCACATACTGGTCGGAAGTCTAGCCTTCAATAAATTACACTTTTTTCTACTTTGAAAGTATATTATTTTAAATAGTATCTATGTCACCAAATAACAAGCCAACATGAAACATTTCAAATTAAATTATCCCATGTTCCATGTGCAGAGACATCAAAAAAATGTTATCGATACTCTGTATCGCAAGCATTAGCCTCAAGAGAAAGGTATTAAGAGTTAATCTTGCAATTGGTTCGCACTGGTTTCTGCCACTGCCAGCATGTGTTTCAAGACAGATGTACTTGCTTGTGTGTATTCCTTTTGCCTATGTTACTCTCATACTGTAAGACAACATATTAAACCCTTTGCTTTCTCTATTTTCAAAAGCAGTTAAATAAAAGCAAATGAGCCAGTGACATTTTTAAAAGAAACAGCACCAGGCGCCCAAATTCCATTACATTTCAAAGGAATGAGAGAGCTCAACTCCCTAAAGGTCTTTAATGTAGGTTAGTTACATACCATTTATCAAAACAGTAACTATTTGATCCCCACTTGTGTAAAAAAAAGATGGGTGCCAAGAGGCAGTTACAGCATCTTGAAGTCAGTGATTTACATATATCAATTTAACCTTATATATGGTGCCTCCACAGTCATTACCTAATAACCACTTTATTGCTTCCTGCTAGGGGCACCTCCTCCACTGTACCAGAGCCATTAAATAATACACGAGGCTCTCACACCTCTTCCTCATCCCAGCTCTATCACTGGATCACTAAACAAGCAGTTATCCTAAGCTAATTCAAGTTCAGAGGAGAGGAAAAAAAAAAACAAAACACCAACACATAGACCAGGTATGATTTATTCTTTAAAAAAAGTGCAGGGAATTTTCATAGGATGCCATTAAATCCATAGGGTGCATCCCCAAAAACTTTACACTGATTTCACAGCTGCAAAAATAACCCGTCTAGTTCTGCGCACTTTCTTTGAGGAAAGAAGAAAAGTGAAAACTGGACGTTCGCATATTTTTCAGGATCCCTCCATACTGCGCCTGGGCATGGCTCCTTAACCCCATCTAGGCAGCTTTTCCTTCGTGACTTATGCGATTCTTCCTATACTCTGCAGGAAAAGAGATTGCCCTTCTTATCAGCCAGACAGTAGTGTGCAGCACTGAACACCAAGACAAAGAACACAAAGGTTTAAGGCAACGACTCCCTCAGTTTAGATCAGCAAGAAAGAACCGAGGAGCCGACGCCGGGGGTTGACCTCATGTTGTTTTGTAACATAAGCACTTTCCACCCAAAGGGCAGAAGTCAAGGAGGGTTTGATTGTGGAGTCAAAATAGTTCTATCACTCTGTTATTTTAGCCTCCCTTTCTTCCTCCTGATTATTCCACCCAACATAATCTACAGTGCTTAGTGATAAACCTGCTGGCACACGATTTATGGAGAAACAACACTTGACTCGTTTTCAGCCACTTATCTTTTTCAGTGGTCAAAGGAGAAAAAAAAGAGAGAGACAAAAACTAACCTCTACTATATATAGTGTCTCCTTGGCGTCTAGCCTTTTGTGTGTGTGTTTTGTTTTGGTTTTGGTATGGGGCATCAAGATTTTAGGCAAAGCAGTAGAGCAGTAGACCACAATTATCCAGCCTGCCTGAACATAATACATGTTTTTACAAAGAACCGAAGGCACCTTGTCATGCATGGTTGACTGTGAAAGTAACTGCCAAGAGATAAGATCAAGTATCTTTACCTATTTTGCAGAGACCAAAGCCATTAACTCCATGCCATTAATTAAGAATTAGTATCTCTTTGAATCTAATTCAAACAAAACAGAGAGAATTCCATTAAATGAATAATTTAAGGCAATAACAACACATTTTTTGAATAATTAGACAAATATATGGAGAGTAAAGGGAAGGTTAAAAAGTTATTAAGGAAGGAAATGGCTGTCTTGTTCTTGTGAATTTCAGTAATAGCAGGGAATGATGCTCGGGAAAAAAAAAGGCAGAGTGTGAAAGGTATCTTCAAAATTATTTGGGGAAAGAACATATGACTGACAAAGCAACACCTGTACTATTGCATACTATGATCCTACAAGTGCTGTTAATGAGAAGACGCACTTGTCCTAATTTAATAGTTGGAAAAATGAATGTAGAGAAAATAAAGCACTTTTGAAAAAGACAACTGTAAGTCTTTAGCATCCTGGCTCTGTTTTGAATTAACTGTTACTACTTGGACCTTCTGAAAGTCAAACTGCTCTAGCATCACTGATATAACTCAAAAATAAGATATATTCCCCACAAATTCTGATTCTTAGACTGGTGCTGATGATATATATAGCTTCTTACAGAGGTAGTCAGTGCTGTATTTGGGTTTCTCTCTTTCTATGTTCAATAACATAACAAGAAAGAGCTGAAAGACCTCTGGGAAAGTGTGAATTAGCAAGTGAACACTGCATGGCCAAAAAAATAACCCCTCTTGTAGCCTTCTTTCTGAAAAGGTAGGGGCCAGAGAGATTGTTCTTATGGATATCGTATCGGTGTTGAAAAGCCCTGCCTTCTGCTAAGTGACTTTTAAAGCAAAATGATACTAACTCAGGCATGGAGAGTTTTAATTTAAAAGAGAAACAGTGATTTTACAAAAAGAAACATAGAAAAAAAAAAGTCATTTGACATTTCATTGTGATTTGAGATTTTTAAAAGAATTTCTTTACTTTTTTTTTTTTTTTAAGCTTGGGATACCATAAGAATACTTGGGCTTGGACTTATACAAATAACGTCAGCTAATTCTGACTATGTATTCTGCATACAAGTACACACGTGTCTGCATGACACACAAGCTGCGAAGAACCTCACTTGATTTGGTTTGACAGGATGTCAGGGAGTTTGAAGAGCTCCAACTGACAAAACCAGTATTTAAAAAGAATATGAGAGACCATTTTTAATATAGAAATTTTAAGATTTAAAAATTATATTACTCTTCTTAAGTGCAAAAAGACTGTCTTTAAGGAAAAACTTTATTCTTTTTAATTTAGCTTTTAATTGATTACTCCCATGTGGTTTCAAAAGTAGATTTGTACAGTATCTATGGTCAACATATGGTGACCAGTGAAGTTGACCATTAAAAAAATAAATTAAATCAAATTTAGCATACTTAAGAAAGATGTTTGCCTTCTGAGAGAACAAAATGGAGCACTCTGTGCTACACTTTCTGCAACACAGATCTCCTATCTGCTTTTAATAGCTTTCTAACAGAGATTAAAGGACTATATGAAAGATAATGCTGTCCTAAAAACAACTGTACAGAAAGTGCACCTACAGACAGTGGCAATAACTTGACTTGGCTCTTACATCAATAGGAGTGAGCATTCTCGTGTGCAGGCCATATGTGAGCTCTGTAACAGCATTAGAAATATGAAGAAACAGCCATGGGACTCATATCTATCTCTTTTTGCAGATGAGACAATTTATTAATATGAGAATCCATGGGGGGCTTAGCTATAAATCATGACTGAAAATTATACATGGAGACAGAGAAAGCAACGGAATTATTGTAACACTTTGAGGCTAACAATGAACATCTCAGAGCTGCTACAGCATCCATACAAAATGCCAAAGACATAAATCACTAGACTAAATGACAGTGAAAAAGAAAGCCGTTTTATTTGCCTAAAGGATGATTTAATTAGAGAACAAATCCCTCATGTTATATCTATTGAGCTGTAAGCTTTTTTTTTTTTTTTTTTTTTTAATCTGTGAGATAGCAGTGTCCTGAAGAATTTTTCTCTGGATTAAAGTGGAGAGTTATCCTTCATTGTCCTGGAGAGCACACTGCTACATTAAAGGGCTCTGGAAAGCTATCTTTTAAGATATCCCTCAGATACCCCATAAAGTAGAACATCTCTTATTGCCACTTGACTATACCCCACTGTCCTGCCTCTATAGGCATTTCAAAAAGCAGACAGACTCAGCCCTGGAAGAGAGTGCAGTGTCTCCTTTTGCAAAAACAAAACACTTTATGATATCATGTAGGATATGAGTTTATAGCGCTAGTTAACAGACAATACCACAATACATTTACACAAATATATATACACACATACACCCCTTCACAGAATAGCAGGGCAAAAACTGAAGAATCTGGGTTCAAGCCAGCTCTGCCAACAAGCCAGCAAGCATTTATCCCTGCCTATGTTACTCTCCAGAGATGGGGAATTGTGCAACTGCTCTGAAACTGAGATATCTTTAAGGCCAAACACTCAATATTCCTATTTCTCTCTTTGCGTTCCAATTTAGAATTCCTATTAGAAATAGGAATATTTCTCTCTTTGCGTTCAGGCTACCCACAAATCTTACCTGTGCAGCAGCAATAAGGTGAGGTTCCTTCCCGCCCTGCCTTGACTAACTACTAACCAGCACTCATATCATGATGACATTACAAGGACAAATGAAATAGGTAAGACCCTGGGCCAGGCAGCGTGCCTGAATTTCCATATGCCAGGTAAGTGAGCCCAGGATGTCCTCAAGGTTTTCTCTTCAGGGATGTATTTGGGCTACCCTGGATTCAACATTAAGGATGATCAACAGCTAAGTAGTTCAATAGATGGCAAATCTTTGTGTTTCTTGTGCAGAGCAGATGTAGATAGAGCTTCTATATTCCCATTCTCTAACAGCAAAACCATAACTTTTCAGTTCACTCATCTGTGAGTCTTAAAGGCAAACATCAAACTTCTCACTTAGGCACTACACCAATAAAAAAAATAAAATAATAAAAAAAGGTCTTAATCCAGAGACCCGCTATGCTCATGAGTCATGAAGCCTGCATCATACATAAACCAAGAGAAACACCTAAACACAGAAAATACACAGTATGGATGTGTTAGGTGGAATTTAGGTTGCCTACATTTGAAGCCTGGTCCCAGAAGAAGAGACTTAAGTGACTAATCTCTCTACGGAGTTGATGGAGGCAGTTTTTTCAAGGTGTAATGCAGAAAAGCTTACATAGTGAGCAGAAGCGTGTACAAACTGCTACTACCAAGCAGTCAGACTAACCAGCACACGTAAGTGAGCAGGGCACGTGTGTGCATCTACCTTCTGCAGTGCCAGCCCAGAGCACACATCAGCCCAACAGGGAAGTGGGAGACAGGAATCTGTTCCTTTTTCAGCCTGAATAGAACATGGACTTTGCCGCATTCTCAGAATACTGAACAGGCTGCTGCCAACTTTCATCCTCCTGACTGTCCTCCTTCTGGACATATTAGGCCTTTACATTAGGTAAAAAACAAAAAATCTTCACCAGAAGCACTATCAGAGCACAGTTTTTACTGTCCCACTGACTGAAGCAATGTTTAAGCTGCAGAATAGTTAAGCTTCAAGTGTGCAGAAAATACTGCTTTGCGTTTACACTGACCCTGTTATCTTGTACTCCGTTGTCTTCTCTGTTTCCTCGCCCTCCCTCCTGTTTTATCCTCCACTGGAAAATTCAGGGAAAGCTGCTCCCAGTTTGCACAGCACCCACTATAATGGTGCTGTGGCCTGTGAAATGGATCCTGGGGCACTACAAAACCAAACGAAACCACCACCCCCAAGCCTGACAGAGCAAACTATGTTTTAATTAATTAACTGTATTTTGGTGAGGCATGGTTCCCAGTTGCTTCTTAAGCACTTTCTCCTGTACACTTAGAATAATTTCAGTTTTCTACACTGCATTAAATGACCATAGTCTGCTCTACTGATGCAAAACGCTTCTTGGGCGGATCCTCTGCCACTGCAGCCTGCCCCAGCTTCCACAGAACAGAAGAACAGTGGTAATTTACACCAGCCTCAGCTTTCCTCATAAACACTCCGGTGTGAGGGTATGGCTCAACCCACGTGTACGTCAATCCTCAGTTCTGTGGAAGAAAATACTTATGGCTGCGGGTACCATTAACGAAGCTTCTCCCATGTAGCTCGAGCCAGTGCACAGCGGGTGGTGCTGACTGGCTTGGAGGCTCGGTGAAAATCTCTTCAGCTCCGCTCCTCTGCTGCTGGCAGAGCCACCCTTGCGTTTAGAAGGCAAGAGCGAAAAGGCTGGAGTCCACAGGACCTCGCGGGCCCGCTCAAGGTTTTGTCAGCGGTAGCTGCCTGCCACAGATCGGTCTAGACATGAAGAATTTAAGAAGTTTCCTTGTAACCCCCACGGGAAACAGACAACTGTGAAAACGGCTGGAATTTCCTGATAACCACAGTGTGCTGCCCTGGACTTTAGAATAAACAACGTTGACAGAAATACTGAGCCAGAAGTAGACTTTACCAATTTGCTGCAGCAACAGGGAACTTCCACCTACTTTTCACTTTTCCTTATTATGAGAACTGGCATGTGTATTGTGAGAGGTTCCTGACATATTCTCATAGGTTCCCACAGTTACAGAAGAGAGTACGCGTGTAAGAGCACAGAATATACAGCAGGGCAGAATTATTGAGAAAGCTTTTAACCTATGTTAACGGTTCTTTCATTACATGTCCTTACGACAATTATTATAATATTATTTTATATAGGGTAATTACACCAATGTAGCATTTCATGCACTGCAGGAAATTATGCACTGGGAAAAAATATTTCAAGCATACTTTTCTTTTACCCGATCTTTTCCTCAGACCACAGGCTGCAGGCATAGCAATGGCTTCGTAACTATTTTTTTGGTTAATCGGCACAGACCCAGCACTGTACTGCCAGGAAGACCAAGACTCCCACATACACCTCAAATCAGCTCTATTCTTTTTGTGATAGCAGTAATTCATAGGCTTAAAATAAAATTCAAGGAGCAGTACGCTCACTCATCCGAATGAATGGGACATGGACATTTGCCATGATGACAAAATCTGCTGCCTCCTCTTTCCATCTTTGACATATTCAGGATTCATCCAAACCTTACTCCAGATCTCCAGAAAACTGGTGCACCTTCACCCTGCTAGCTAGATTAATCTGCCAAACCAAATGGTGAGGGAGCAAGAGCTACCAAAGACAAGTCCAAAGGCAGGCCAAAACTTAGATCTCCCCATGAAGAAGGGTCTGTTGACTTTGCTGCTTACGGTATCTCAAAGCAAGGAAAGACCATCCCTTCTCTCTTTCATTGGGACTATATCCGAGTTGAGGACGCCACCATCATTTCTTTTTTTCCCCAATTAAACTTCAAGGGCTAACAAAAAAATATCATGCAATAGCCCTGCTGAGAGTGAGGGTCAAAAGGGGTATAAAAAGGAGGCGAATGTTCACAAACTGCACCAAATACTGCAGTTAGGCAGAGGTGCTGCAGGGCACCTGCGGCAGGGTTGTAAGATGCCTCTCAAACCCTTGCTACGGCCTTGCCAAGAATGCCCAACATCAGGCGGAAGCTTAAATCACAGACATCCTCAAACATGGCTCACTTATCTCTCTAAATTGCAGAAAACGAGCTCATCTTAGGATTTACCATTGCATTTCCAGGAAACCCAAATCCAGCCGCCGCCGGGTAGCCGTGCGGGACGCGGAGCCGCGAGGGCCTCCTCTCAGGCGATGGAGACACGCTGCAGGGCTCGGGGCAGCTCTGCAAGGAGCCGTTTCACACGCGGGCCCCAGCCAAGGAAGGTGGCAGACGGAGTGTGCGCTGATGTGCCTGCCACGGCGAGAAGGTTACTCACTGCTCCCCGTGCCAGCTGGAGGCCGGCGCGGCCGTAACGAGTCGCTCAGTGCGGCGATTACTCCCGGTCGCTGCTGGCACAAAGTGCTTTCATCTCCAAATGTCGCTAGCAGGTTAGCGGGGCCTTTCCTGAATAACTAAACTGTGAAATTTCCAACTACGAAAAGCAGCACAAAACAGAACAGGGGAAAGAAAAATACTGATGGTGGTGTTTGCTGCTGGCTCCAAATTAGGAAAGGGAAACAACAAAAGCAAGCCTGCTTTCTGTGGTCAGTTTTAATTGCCGAGATCTTGGAATTCTTCTCGGTGCAAGTTCACTCGGCAAAAGGTTTCTTGGAATGTGTGAGGGAAACATCAGGCAAGGAAGTCACTTCTTGTCAGACAACCTGAAGAAACATGGCCAGACAAGCAAGATGTAACCAGCTCTTGCTTTGCCAGGAAAGTTGTGTGTAAATGCCACTGAAAAACCTCAAGAAATGCATAATCCGTACTGCCCAGTAGTCTACTAAATTCCTGCCCTGCCTGGGGTCAGTGAGTTGTGAGCGATGTCGCCCTCAGTAAAAGTGCTGATGTCTGGATGGGTATAAACGCTATCTGGGTCTTGATCAGAGCCTTTTAACTAGGAGATCTCCACTTCTTTTACAATATGTTAGAGCATTTGCCTTCTCCTACCATAAATAGGAACAGCAAAGTCAGCACCATGGTTGCGGGGAGAATTTTTCACACTGCCCAATTTGATTGTAAAATATTCTAAGGCCTCACGATTCTCATTAAATTAGTAAGAATTAAGGATATTTAACAGTCAAAAATCAAGTTCAAGCTGCTCCAAAATGTTTATTAACCTCAAATGTTGGTATAGGGTCATATTTAAAGTTCCTGTTTGTTGGTTTTAGGGTTTTTTTTCCACCAAAAAATGCCAACGGTAAGGGAAGTAGAGGTGAAGGGCTACTTTTCGTTCTTGAGGCTGCCTGTGCCTGCTGCCAACTGCACTTGTTTTGTGCCGCAGGGAACAGTAACAATTCTCCAGTGGAATGGGAAGTAGAAGAATTTCAGATCGGGACACAACCATAGGAACCCCCAATTTCCTTTTGACTATCCAGAGAAAAAAGATAATGGTATTTCCATCACCAGCAACACAGTTTGAGAGGCAGGTCACCTTGTTGCCTGTTTGCCAGCACAGTTAAGTTCAGAAGCAAATCACTATTTCCCCATTCAAGCATCCATACCATATTCAAAGATAATTTATGCCCTGCTTATTCTCACCCATCAAAGCAACAAACACGGCAACACTGATATAAAAAGGGCTTTCAGAAATGTGGAGGCCATAAATTTGATCACATATAAGAGGAAAGAATGTTTGTGTATTTTTATCCATTTTTCCAAAAGCATCTAAAAAGGGAAAATGACTTACTTTGCTCCTGTTCATTCTGGATACAAGTCAGATGTGTGTCTCACAACTAATTTGCCTCACCCATGGCCCACTAAGGATTGCCAAGCTTTCACAAGGCTGTTTCTAAGCTCTTGATATTGCCAGGAAAGCAGAACTGCTTGTGCGTATGTCAGGGAGACCTTAAGGAGCTTGTGGATTATAATATTTGGTTATATTTGGAGTTGAGATTCAATAAGATCTTGCTTCTTTGCAATAAAAACTACTTTCTTACAAATAAATAACCACAAATACAACTCCACAAGGAAGATCTGCCAGGTAGAGCAACAAATGGCCACTCACAGCATCACTGTTGACCACACAGTCATGCAGAGCAACATCTCTGCCTCTCTAGGCTCATCACACAAACCATACAGAAAGCAAAGCAAGGCAGAGTCAGCATTTTCTACTAGGAAAAAATACAGCTTATCAGCTACTATCAGGACAGGAGACGGTCATGTCAAAGAAAAATTAAAGAGAAAAAAAAAAAGATTCAAGATAGATGTTTCCTTAGAAACAAACAGAACTGGCAATAATCAGGGTGGAATGAAATGGTCCAAGCCAACCCATGAGTTAGCAGCACTGCTAGAGCTAACATCAGAGTAGGAAACGCAAGCACGTTTATGTAACTGCCTCACTGCCTTCTTGAAGAACACACCAGACCTTTTACTAGGCTTATAATTTCTCTTTCCTAAAACAATTAGCACATCAGAAATTTTTAATGTGAACTCCATTATTAATATTACTATAGCACCTGGTAAAATGATGATGTTGTTTTTCACAAATGGTTTACTCTCAACTGATGCCAGTAAATATTTACTGCTCATTAGTTGCTCATTAGGGAGCAGCTAGGGATTTGGGTGTTGTATGTTCATTAAATAAGCTAACTGTATCATGGTTCAGAGACACTGACACAAATTTTAGCTTGAGTCAAAAGCAACAAAGAGAAGCATGGTGAAAAATCTCAAGCACCACGGTATTTTTAAAAATTTGCATGGGATTTTTAATTATTTGCATAACAAAAATACAAGAACATAATTTCTTTTGTAGGAACAATGAACTATCCCCACGCTACAATTTATATTTTAGGACTGACCTTTATGTTAGGTCCTAAATAGCTCCCTCTTCAATCAAATTATTTGGAGGAGTTCTAGATGAGCAAAAACTGGTTCAGTGAGATAAAAGAAGTTGTTTCAATTATATACTGATAGCCTGATATTGATTTAACTTTTCTAGAATGGGAATGATCCCACTGAAAAGCAGTCATTTCAGAGGTCAATAATCCCACATTGCTTGAAATATGTCAGCCGGAAGCAGAACACCAGGTTGAATCTCTACTAAATTACAGTTTCTAGTGACAAGCCAAAGCAATGTTAGGAGGTCAGGTACAATATATATATAATAAATATTATCGCAGTCTGTTTATCTCATAAAAGGTCAGATAGGAGGTCTTAGCTGCCTCCTTTAGGAAAAAAAAAAAGTGTAAATCCCAATGCAAAGTCAAACAGCAAAGTCAACTCCTAGAATCAGAAGTGGCTACCACCATAAAGATGGCAGATTGGAAATCTAAACTGTTAGAGCTAATTGCAGAGCTTTTCAAAACAGGCTTCTTCATCCTTCCCCCCATTATCTTTTTTTTTCCTCTCTCTCTTCACAAGGCCGTAAGACTCACAGAGCAGTATCAATGATTTCATACTTGAATGTTATTAATCATCTCTCTCTTCCACTTCATTCTTTGAGCTTAGAGAGAAATCAGAGCCATCAGCCAACTGAAATGTTTGAAAAAACTCAGCTTTGGACAGGACAGTAATTCAGCTTACATCTACATTTTCTCTCACGTGTTCTTATAATTAAATAAGGCTACTGCTAAGTGTAACACATAGATCAAAAATACACAGGTCTCATAAACCAAGTGTGAGAATCAAATAAACAAAATTCTAAATTTTAGACTCCAATTCTACCTCGAATCTTTCCAAATCATTTAATTAACTTCCTCGTGTACGTAAAGATAATAATAATCATTACCTGTGTCACCGTGATGTTGTGCTGACTACTAGTTGCATTAAATGTTTATACAAATTGTATGCTAAGTTCCACAGAGGATCATGCAAAAGTCTCTTGAGAATAGGCACAACTGCTCCTCCCAACCTGATTATTTTACATATCTGCCTCTTGCAGAACACAGCCACACATGTGTAGGTTTGGTGGCAAGGAGCTCATATCATTCCTGAGACAGGAAACAAGCAACTACTCAACATCTCCACATATATTATAGAAAAACAGAGAATTTCAGAGAATCCAAAAAGCTCAATGCCAATAGTAGAACCTGCTTTGGATACCTGAGTAGGGCATCGGAGATAAGCAAATGGAGTGGCCACCTGCCCTGTGTCTTCAAAGGCATTTAAAATCATTACNCGCTTACATCTACATTTTCTCTCACGTGTTCTTATAATTAAATAAGGCTACTGCTAAGTGTAACACATAGATCAAAAATACACAGGTCTCATAAACCAAGTGTGAGAATCAAATAAACAAAATTCTAAATTTTAGACTCCAATTCTACCTCGAATCTTTCCAAATCATTTAATTAACTTCCTCGTGTACGTAAAGATAATAATAATCATTACCTGTGTCACCGTGATGTTGTGCTGACTACTAGTTGCATTAAATGTTTATACAAATTGTATGCTAAGTTCCACAGAGGATCATGCAAAAGTCTCTTGAGAATAGGCACAACTGCTCCTCCCAACCTGATTATTTTACATATCTGCCTCTTGCAGAACACAGCCACACATGTGTAGGTTTGGTGGCAAGGAGCTCATATCATTCCTGAGACAGGAAACAAGCAACTACTCAACATCTCCACATATATTATAGAAAAACAGAGAATTTCAGAGAATCCAAAAAGCTCAATGCCAATAGTAGAACCTGCTTTGGATACCTGAGTAGGGCATCGGAGATAAGCAAATGGAGTGGCCACCTGCCCTGTGTCTTCAAAGGCATTTAAAATCATTACTTTAATTCCAGAGGTACACTGAACACAGCATTCATTTGATTCTGAAGCAAGCAATTTGTGCAATTGGAAGTATTTCTCAGCCAAAAATTCACAAATAAATGGCCGCAAGCTGCTTTGTCATTCAGAGGATTCTAGAGGATATGGGAGTGTGGCATTGCCAGTTGCTTGGCTTTTGCAGTCATCACTGTATTGAAGCAATTTGGGGGGGCTTAGCTTTAGATTTG
Organism: Crypturellus undulatus; assembly: GCA_013389825.1. Lineage (NCBI taxonomy): Eukaryota > Metazoa > Chordata > Aves > Tinamiformes > Tinamidae > Crypturellus > Crypturellus undulatus. The sequence goes on along the minus strand of VWPW01019428.1, from coordinate 70,624 downwards.
CTTCTGCTCCCATAATCAGTGCCCTTTCCTCTTTGTGTCTCCCAAAGCTTTTCCCCTCGGGAAGCTCAACATTCAAGCAGTACCACCTGAACAGATGAAAGCACTGTAAAAAGACAACAAATATCAGGGAAACATGAACTTGCTGCAGATGCCTGGAGTACGTTTCAAGATCACAGGAAGCCACAAAGCAAAACTCTCAAATTCCAAAGAAACTACAAGTTCTGACACTTGCTCGCTGATTTAAATACACTATCTACTGTCTACCACAGCGACAATTTTCCAGCCTGGTGAAATGATTTTGATTTAGAAAACTTTGCAGCAACCAAAAGTTCAAATTAACGGTATAGAATTTTTACTCTTAACTGACTATAGTATATCCACACAACCTATTTTACAGAATGCAAAACAAAGACTAAAATACCAAGATAAAAGAATAAAGCAGCAGCGTATATTTCTATTTCTTCTGCTGATAATTCTGTCACAGAATTCTCACTACTTGCATCAGTGCTGGCCTGGTATTTCTACAGTATTAAACTGAAGAAAAAAAAAAAGAAAGAAAAAGACGTGCTGCACTTGTAAGTCCAGTAGAAAAATAAAGCAGTTATGGAATTTATTATGAAAGAAGAAGGTCTTTAAAAGTTACAAGATTTGATTCAGGTTTCTTGATCAAAAATGCCCCTTTCTGACCTTTCCTTTTCCCGTACTTGCAAGAAAGCTATTCCATATGAATCATTTTTTTAAAGTGCTCAGAGCTTCTATTAGGACCATTTGTTTTCACAATTGTAAAAGCAGCAAGCAGCAGTGCTAGGCACGTAAGTATTTCAAATTGATATGTAATTACATTATTTACAAAGCCTACAGTGCTAGATCTCTCCTACCCAACAGTGACAATGAAGGTTTTTTCTGCATATCATTAGATAAGCCTATTTATATGTATATTTCTCTAAATTATGTTGCAAATTACCATTTTTTTTTTTTTTTCCCCAGTATCCCCATGTACCACAATGAACACGAAGAAAGGATGTTACCATTCATTTTTGACATGATATGCCACAGGATTAATCTCCTCAGCACCTCATTTTTTTGCAGTCCCATTCACGCTATCGATCACTGTTAACGTTATATTCAATACACTTAGTCCTCCTCGGTGGCAAATCGTTATGGTAATAAGCAAAGAGCCAGAAGAAAATGAACAGTTAAGAAAGGAAAACAAACCAAACCATGGTCCAGTGAACTCTGCCTTTGCTTTAAACGCATTAGCAAATATGTACCTCAGCTCCTCATTTCTCCCACATTTCATCAACGCTGCATTAACCCCTTCCCGTTGCCCGTGGGTGGCAGCTCGATGCACAAGACCCGCTGGAAAGCAGCCAGCTCTCAGGGAGTTAACTCTCCTTCCACAAAGGTGAAGAGTTTTGCTGACCCAGTGCGAGCCGGGTTGAATCAAATTCAATTGTGCCGCAGTCAACAGGAAAGTAGGAAGGAAAATAGGATTTAACAAACAAAGCATAAAAAAAGTCCACAGCAGGAAATCATTATTTGGGCAATTGTTCACTTTGTTAAGAGACTGGCCTGTATTAATATCTATCGGGGCATACTGCTGCGTTTGTGGTTTCTCCTTAGTGCCACGTCTGGTCTAATTAGCTACAAAGTGGTTGTACGGGCAAGGAAAAATTGCAAGTGTGGGGGGTTTCTGAAGAATACAGAGCACATATGTCACTGCTGCATAATCTGGCACCAGTTTATTCTGGTTAAAGTTTGAGTGGTTTGCTAAAATTGAATCAATACTAGAGGAAGCTCCAAATGCCAATAGAAGTGGTTTACAGAAATAGTTTCACTGACCATTACATCTGCAATGGATTAGGCATGTTAAACGGTTCAGTTCGAGTTAACATTTTTAATATAGATACACACAAATAAATACAACCACAATAGTCTGACTACACATTTGCCCTTAAAAGCATTTTAGGAACACATATAACATTGTTCCAAGTTACCATTTTACATTTATCATTTCAAGATTCGTGTCTCACCACAGGAAGATTAAATGCCCCCCCAAAAAAAACAAAAACCAAACCTCAAGATATTACATATATGTACATATATGTTTGTGTGTGTNAAAACAAAAACAAAACCTCAAGATATTACATATATGTACATATATGCTTGTGTGTGTTGTGTGTGTGTGTGCAGACAGACAGGACAGTTAATAGATTTCTAGACGAAAATCCTGTAAACTGCTGCAACAAGCCTGAAAACGATCAACTGATATTGGTCCATGGATCACTCCATGGTCATAACCATTGTCATGATATAATGAACCATCAAAATGCTGTCAATAAGAATAACCAAGATAATACCAACAATGTTTGTACTACATCAGGTCCCTGACTTCCATGACCATGAAATCTTTCTTTAAGCAATTTCTGTACTGTATTTTGAAGCGTCTAGCTATAAAGTAGTACCATAAACAGAAGAGTGGCCTTAAAAACTAGCTATATTTTAGCTACCCTTTTACCAAGGAAAGAGAACTGTTTACCTGGCTGCCTGTTCCACTCCAGCTTCTTTGCAGCTACCTGAAAAAAGCTATAATCTGATTCTACGAAATGAACTTCTAGTTACAAGCTGCAGGTGGTGAAAAGGCTTGCCATGAGACACAGCCCCATGTTTTATCATGGTTAATTTAGATCAATATGAGATTACATTAACTGTAAATGCAATTCAGTGTTTCACACGGAAAAGGGATTCTGATTTCTTGCTCTAGGAGGGGAGTAAGGCCCTGCCAAGCACTATTTCTCAATACCATAGAGACTTCATGATGAGACACATCCTGGATATATCACTGTGATCCACAGCCACTCATTCATCATCCCTTACAGAATTTGAGGGATTTATTGGGGCCATCTCCTTTTAACTATTAACATTTTATCCAGTTCACAGGGCACCAGCTACACAGAGAAGAAAGCTGGAAGAAGGTCAATATGCACAGCCAGCTATTGCAAAACATATCGCATGGACAGTATTTCCCTCTTGACTCAGGAACTCCCCTTTTCCAACCTTGATTCTTCAGGAAGATGAGGAAGATTTGCTGCATCTGCTGGGACGCTTCCTTTGCCAATATTGACCGCGATTTGCCTTTCTCACGGTGCTACATTTTGTCCACTTTTCAAAGTGTGGGATCAAATCCAGTATCTGGCAACATTTCTAATAATCTCTAGATGGGTCCTGAGCTAAAACATAAAAATAATGGTGCAAGACTCCTTGTGGTAGTTAAGTCCCACATACAGCCAGTTTGAGAACCAGTTGATGAGAGATCATGGGTTGCCTGGACCCTCTCTGCCATTTGTGTTTCAGCCAACCTCAGTCTTAAAAGGTCTCAGCAAGTAACCTGGGGCTGTATATTTATCGTGATCCAATGACTAAAGAGATATTCTGTTTCACCATTAGCCATGCCTTTTAAAAAATAAAGTTGATTGATAGTACTTCATTGTGTCTGCCTCAGGATGCCACAGGGCTCCATAGGTTTACTAATCTGTGCATCATAAGAGTTTCAAATATTTACAAGGACTACCTAATTATTCTATCAACCATATATATAGCAAGACTATGTTTCAGCTAATGCTAAGAGAAAATTATTTTTTTTCAGTTTTATTCGCTACTCAGTTGACATGAGTTTTATTGGGATCACTGGTAAATTGCACCAATTTATGTGCAGGATAAACGAGGTTGTGGGCAATAATCTGGTTTTAAAGCGGTGAACTCAGAACACAATTTGATCTAGTTATTGTGAAAGGAAGACCTAAGGTGACCTTTTATATTATACTTTCATTGATAACACTTTTTTGGAGACAATAATCCCCTTGTGTAAGCTAACAACCTGATACTTGTCCTTACACAAGACTGCAGTTCACTTACTGGGGTAATCTTAGGGGTGAGTTATAATGCATTAAGTACTTGGCCTTTATCAAGTATGATTAAGAATGAATTTTGTGATTTACTTGAACATCAAGGTGAATCATCATAGTTACTAGTCAAAGAACACAGTCTCATTAGCGCATTGAATTCTACTGACGTAAACCGTGGTATTGCTCAGGAAGGGATTTTGAAGCACTTCACTGCAATTTCTGTCAGTCAGGGTTCAAGTACTAAGTTCATCACCAATAAATCTTTTTATTGAATTACAAAAATAAATTTGACCAGACATATTAAATATATAAATTATGAACTCTAACTGTAAAAAAGAGGACGCATGATAAATCAAGCCTTACCATGAAAAGAAGTAATTCTGTATTTTTGGCACAATAGTAAAATAACCTAGATAGAAGATAAACTCCATTATGAACATTCAGACCACAGTCTACAGTGATCAAATTCAGGTAGAAAAGGGGCATACTCAGGTATCAGTGATTCTCAGACAAATGTGATTATTATCAAGGGTGCTCTGACTGCCTGTGAATTCTAGGCATATTAAATAGGAGAGCTAACAGAATAGATAGTATCTTCACCTATTTTACATATACCTTCAATGACATTACACTCATTTAACTTAATTTACATTTATTTTTCCTAATAGCATATAAAACATTTAAATGACCTATCTAGTCAATGGGTCAGGGTGAGACTTTATTTATAAGATTCATAGGTTAACTCTACATACAAGAGACAAACCAATTCAAACCTCCTCTCAAAAGCAAGGCCAGCACTGAATTTAGACCAAGTTCCTCTTGTTTTTTTTCCAACAAGGTCTTGAAACCTCTGAAAATGGAGATGCCACAACACCTCTGGTCAACCTGTTGCAAAACTTGACTGTCCTAAGGGTAAACAGTTTTTCCTCATGTCAGTTTGGAACCTCCCCACTTTCAATTTAGGGCTGATCTCTTTTCTTCTCCTGCTTTGCCACTCTTCTCCAGGCTGAACAAGTCCCATTCCCTTGGCTTCTCTCAAGGGATATAAGCTCCAGCTCCCAACAAGCTTGTTGAACCCGCTCACATCTTTCTTGCATTGGAAGGGACCAAAATTGAACACAGTACTGCTGATGTGCATATATCCTTATTTTTTAAAAATTATATGTAACTGAATATTTTGCCCATTTTTTATGCTAATCTAAATATAGCCATTAAACAAAAATGTTAATTTGATGGACAGCATGGGGAAGGTTTTCCTATTAATTATCTAAGAGCTCACAGCCTGCAGCCTGATCCTGTAGTGGACTTGTAAAGTTAAGCACATTCTTTTTTGAGTGCAGTTTGTTTATACCGTCTAATTTACATCCATATTTGTCATGCTTTAGTACATATTTACTATTTTTGCAATGTTTGTTTAAACTCAAAGTAATTATATTTAACAATCAGAAAAAAAATAGAAAATATGTATTCTAAAAATACTAGATACTCTCCATTTGCAGAAAAAATATTTGCTTAAGACCTTTGGTGTTACAAATAAATAAATAAAGCCCACTGATGTAGGTATTAAAATCCAGATCTTTCATTAAATGAAATGAATCTAATGAATGAAAAGATTCTTCTTCTCAGTAACACTTTTTAGCATTACCCTCAAACTCATCATTCTCACGGACTAACTCCTGTATCACCTGTATTTTAACATTTGTGTTCAAACACTAAGCGCTAAAATGCCTCTCACAGGCCCCACACACACTAGGGACCTCCACGTGCATTTTTTTTGTGTCTTTATCAAGCTCCCACCTTAATCAGACTCCCATACTCACAACATAGAAATATCACTCCTGGCACTAGTATTTAATATAGAATTTAATCCTTTTCCATCACTTTATTTTGGAAAGCAAGAACAAGCGTGCTCATCTTCATACATCTCTCACATACCACTATAATCCATGTCACATTTTTCAGTGGAATTCCTGTGAATATCAAACTTTTTTCAGATTAAAAAAAGAATGCACACCCGGAGCCCTGCAGTTACAAAGCTTGGCTTATTTGGTCCCATCTTGATCTTATCTCTTTGCTAGTTCCTTCAATCTTTTCCCTTGACTAACACAGAAGACATTTGAACAAAGAACTGCCTTAAAGTTTTTTTTTCTAGACATAAATAATCATTTCAATGCATGACCCATTTAATACACAAAGAAATGCCACAATTATTTCATTTGTCAAGAATAGGTAACATCACTCTTTGAGCTCCATGTAGAGCTCCAGCAGTTATAAGATGTCTTTGTGTAACGTATCAGCATTCCAGAATTTTTGTGGAGAAAAAAAAAATTAATATTGAAATTCAGGAAGCTGGAGCCTTTACATGAAATACAGTTTTGTTCCTACCACAAAGCGCAATGTCTCTGATCTTTCTGAACTTCTCAATCATGTGTGACTAAAGAATTCTCCACAATGAATTATATTTGCCTTCTAAGTTAATGAAAAGGCAGCATGCAGAATTTATGGAAGTTAGGAACCAAACATTAAAAAAGTCATAAAAAAAAGCAATGGGAGCATTTAATGGGAGAGTCTCCACCACCTAAAAGGAACTGTTATGCAATATTTTCCTGTCAAATTTATCAGATTTCTATTTGAATATCTTTAGCTTTGTAATATTGTTGGTACAAAAATTCCAAGTAAAAACATTAAGAATCAATATAAAAATCAAACGAATCAAACCTCTAGAGTTGATCTAGTCCAGCTCTCCTGCTCCAGCAGGGACACCCAGAGCACGGGGCACAGGGCGGCATCCAGACGGGTTTGGAAGATCTCCAGAGAAGGAGCCTCCACAGCCTCTCTGGGCAGCCTGGGCCAGGGCTCGGGCACCCTCACAGGAAAGAAGTTCTTTCTCCCATGGAGGTGGAACTGCCTGTGTATCAACTTGCACCCATTTCCCCTCATCTTGTCACTGGCCACCACAGAGAAGAGCCTGGCCCCATCCTCCCTACATTCACCCCTCAGGTATTTGAACATGTTGATCAGATCTCCTCTCAGCCTTCTCTTCTCCAGACTGAACAGGCCCAGCTCGCTTAGTCTTTCCTCGTATGATAGATGCTCCAGTCCCTTAATCATCTTTGTGGCTCTACACTGGACCCTCTCTAGAAGCTCCATGTCTCCCTTGTCCTGGGCAGCCCAGAGCTGCCCCCAGTACTCCAGGTGCGGCCTCACCAGGGCTGAGCAGAGGGGCAGGATCCCCTCCTCGACCTGCTGGCAACGCTCCTCCTGATGCAGCCGGGAGCCCATTGGCCTTCTTGGCCATCAGGGTACACTGCTGCCTCATAGTTAACTTGTTATCAACCAGGACGCCCAAATCTCGCTCTGCAGAGCTGTTTTCCAGCAGGTCAACCCCTAGTCTGTACTAGTGCCTGGGGTTATTCCTCCCCAGAGGAATATGGCTCTAAGTGCTGTACTATGACTGTGGGTACCATGCCATCTAGGCGCTTATCTTCCCTGCAAAATTAATTTGAACAAACAATGTAAAGTTGCTTCTAGCCTAATTTATGTCTAATGAACACACACGTTCTTCGGTAGGACAACGCAACTTGCTTGAGCTGTATTAAGATAGATAAAAGAACTACTTTGAATATCTCAATAACTACTTTGTATAGCTCATCAGTTTGCCATGTGGTTACAAAGGATAACTTTGGAAAATTGACACAGGCATAGAGAGTTTGAGAAAAATAGTGCATACAATATATGTATTTACCTCACTATACCCATGAATGGCACTACTTAAGTTAGAGCCAAATAACCTTCAATTTGAAAACAAAAGGATATTGACAGAACATAAGTCTTAGATCTCAAAATGTTAAATTGAAATTTATAGCAAGTTTCAAGTTATGTGTTGGGAAACCATTAATAAACTGGAACAAGACCTCAGTCTTACCCTGCACTAATGCAAATCACTCAGAGTGCTGAACAATTGTGAGTGAAGCTAAATATGTTTAGACTACTTAGGGGCTGCTTGTGTAAACAGAAGAATGAAATGGTTTTTACTTTGAGAACAAATCAAGAGCTGGATCTCACTCCCAGGAAAAGTCATCTGTTGCCTTCAAAAGGAGTCACATCAGGCCAAAACATTTGACTAATGAGCTGGTTTGACAGTACACAACACTTTTCGCCTTCAATAAAAACTGAACCTTCAGTCCAGGGTGGAAAAGGGTGTTATTTAAGGACTGGTGGCACATTTGAATGAGTCAACCCCCCATTTCTTAAAATCATAAATTCAGAAATGGGTCCAAAACTTACTACTGCAATGTTCTTTGTGAATCATGAAAGAAAATAACTACTGGTTTACAGAGAAGCTGTTATGAATCCACTGGTAAATATAATAAGGTATTGCAACAAGCTTCAAAAAAAATATTTATGTACTACAAATCCAGAAGCAACCTTCTGTCCACCTTGTCTTCCAGCTAACCTACTACCTTTGGGCATTTCTTCTTCAGCTGTGGTAGGTCTGTCCAAAGATAACAAATTAAACAAGCTACAAACAAGAAGTGTGTATTCCTCACTGTAGTAGCGGTTTTCCTCCTCCTAAGCAGAGTTCCTGCGATAAGCCATTCGCTTTCTTGTAAACATTTTCATAGTAAAATCTGTTTCTCAAAGTCAGGCATAGTAGGTTCACCAGTTTAGTTTAAAGAATTATGCAAAGACCTATCCCATGGGAAATGAAAGAGGCTTTCAAAAATTATTGAGTAATTTTCTTAATTAATGGCAGGGAGCACTGATGAGATACAGTGAGACAAAAACTACATTTCTATTTGCATTTCCCATAGAAATTTTAAAGGGAAAATGACCCTATGATACATGCTCTAGGTGTCCCTGCTTGAGCAGGAGGGTTGGACTAGATAATCTCTACAGGTCCCTTCCAAACTTAATCACTCTGTGATACAAAACTCGTGGCATATTTAGTCAAGTCTTCCTGCACAAGAGATATAAGAGTTAAAACTATTAATGCAAGTATTTTAAAAAAGTTAGTTTTGCAATCATTATTTCAGAAATGGTATCTTCCTCCACATCCAAAAATACCACTTTCTTAGCAAAAAAAGTATAAGTGACTTTGTATGGCTTCCTACCCTTCCAAATGATGATATATCCACAAAGATTTAACAGATTAGGAATGGGAGACTTTTTTAATTCCAGGTATTTATTTTGTATCTAATCACATTCACTGCCAGCTATTACTTTAATCAATGCAATGGATGAAATATTAACAATGTAAAAACCTGTTCAGAATCTTACAGGCTTTTTTGATGTTTCTATGATATTTAATCAAGTAAATTACATTCTTCTTTTAGCTTTCTAAAGAAAGATTCAAATGTACCATTTGGACACTGAATTCTATTAATGCCTTCAGAAATGTGTCTATAACATTTACTAAGAGAGCTATTAAATCTCTTTGGAATTTTTATGCCATGATTATTATTAAAGTTTACAGAATTTTGCATTAGGAACTTCGGAAGTAGCACCCGTGTTGACAGTGTCAGAGGCCAAAAATTGAAATGTTTTTACTTCCTCTGATTCAGTTTCTCAAACACATGGCAGGCGTACCATGGAGATATGGCATGAAGGAATCTGTACCGCTGCTGTGTCTGATTTTCCTTTACTTCAGAATACAGAAAATTAAATAGAGAATAATGCAATAACATGGGCTTTTTAGAAACCACTCTATCAACTTACTGATCTGTTAGAAAATAAAATCTTTACTATTTGGAATCAATTGATCAAGCTCCATAGCAAAGAAAGACTTTTTTTTCTATCTGACAGCAAAGATTTCTATAGGTTGGTTCAAGAAAATAACACAGATACAACCTTCACTACAAGTTAAACACATTCAAACTTTAAAAGGTCCTTAAATGTGAAACATCAATCATGGTTCATCTCACCCTTAGGGAAAAAAAAAAAAAAAAAAAAAAAAACCTACGGGATGCAAGATCACAAACTACTCATTATGTCTACTCAAAAATAAAAATTCTTCGACTACTTACTCAGTACTGCACTCTACTAAATAACTAATTTATTATGTTTACTCATGTTAATGATGTGAATTGATTGCAAACACGGTAATTGAAGTTACGTGACATCTTTGCTCCCCCTGGATTTTGCAAAGGTACCTAGTGCTAAGGACCTGTACCAGCAGCCTTTGGCATAATGCCAAGTAGAGCTCGCCAGTGTTATGCAAATTCATAGCTTCAAGAGTACACAATTAAAGTTGTTTCTCAGGGTGAAAAATGTATTGTTTTTCATGGGAAAAGACAGCGTAGTAATGACAAGTATTTCTAATAGTCTAGAGAATTCTTACAGCGCTCATCAATAGGATCACGGTGGTAAAATCTGCAGAAATTACCTCTGCCTTCATTCATCTCCAAGCAGAATGAACTTAAATACCAAACCTAGACCATTTAAATAGCACAGAAACATTTTCCTTCTCTCAGTTTTTCTCATAGAAACCACAGGATATTAAATTCAATCCCATATGTTAATAAGACAGTAGATCTACATGATTAAGGTAACCAAGGAACTTAAATCTTTCCCAACATGGTCAAACTACCAAAGCCCTGCATGCAATAATCCTAAATCAAGGTCCTTTCTCACAGTCAGAGAAAAGGGAGAATGAAACTACATTGTCCCTTAGCTCATGCATATTTTCTACGTGAGTGTACAAGATTTTCACAGTTGAAATCCTCCTTATCAAAAAAAAAGAGCACAGTTTGATCACTTACCTTTGAAGCTGTGATAGAAGGACTATAAAGAAGGATTCAGTGACTGAAATTGTCAGTAGTGATAAAAGGAGAACTTGAAGACCTATGTATGTGATGATTATTTATGTGATTCTACTTCAATATCAGAAAAGCTAATGATAAAAATGCATTGAATTCCCTCAGAGTTTTCAAGCAGAAAATAAAATGTGTTTTGGCTAAGTAAGAACTATATGCACAGACTTGATATAAATGCAGTTCAAAAGGTTCCTTCCTACAGAATCGAGATCAAGTCAGACAAAAAAATATGTATGATGAATCAAAGAAACTTGAAAAATAACTTATCCTTGACAGCTAGAGTTACCATGCCTTTAGCTGAAAGCACAATCTATTTTCTGGGTAGAGTTTTCAAAAAATAATCAATGTTATCCTAAGCTTAGTTTTCTTTAAATAAAATAAAATCCCATATTAAATGTTTCTTTGGTCTACAGACTGTAAACAACAACATTTCAAGGTACAAGACAGCTAGCAGGTTCTCACAGATCAGGATACACCTAGGTCTTTTACAAGTTAAATTTCATTTTTAAACCAAACTTCGGTAAAACATTGTGTGCCTTAAGAGATACAGCAGCAGTAAAGGTGGGTACTCATGTGTCTGACCAAGCATTAAAAATGACTTTTTTAATGTAACTATCATAAATATTATACAACTTTACATGAGTTCCTAGAAGAGTTTGATCACCTGGGGAAGAAAACATGGGGGAAATGATAGAAAAATCCTAGCAACAAAGTCAACTGATGCAAAAATGCTTTACATTAACTTCCCTCACATTTTGTAATCTTCACTATGCAGTGAAAGAGCACTGCCATGAAAATCCAAGTAATGTCGGCACGTGAGTTTCTACTTCCCTCCTTCCCTCATTTTGACTTCTAACAGCATCAACCCATACAAGGAATATAAATCTTCCTACAAAAGCACTTTCCCGGGTCAACTATTATGTGTGCATGCACGTGCAAAGAACATAGCACAACAGGATTTTCTGCAAAACTTCTGTTTTATTCAGTCTCTCTCATTCAGTGATGGCACCAAATATTTCTGTTCAACTGACATCTTCCTATTTTTGGAGAAAATCTAGAGGGAAGACTGACTTTGGACACAGTATGTAAGTCTGAGGTTAGAGAAAACGGAAGGAGAAACCCTTTCCAACTTATTCTTAAAAAAACCAACACCCATCTACACCTCCCCTACTGTCCAAATACACAGAAGATCTTATACTAATTAAGCAGTCCCTGTAAACACCATTTGATCTCTGCTAATTTATGTACTAAAGGTGTTCATGTAAAGGTATTCCTTTTTTCCTTTCTTTTTTTTTGGCCATTCTTTCCTCCCATCAGTACTGTGCATTTTGAAACACTGCCCAACCTGCAGCAGAGAAACGTATGTGGAAAAAAAATGTAATTATAACTATTCACCACTGTCATGCACAGAACAGGACCTGAAATATAATACCACGCCAGCAAACTACATCTATACTCTCTAGTGATATGTAAACTTGCTGCCTCACCCTTATACATTTTCTTCTTCAAAGGAGATACGAAAGAAATGAGTTTGTCCCCAGTTTCTTAACATCAAAGACAAGTGAGTCAAATCAATCCCTAGTACAACTCAATGAAATTGGTCCTCAGCATTATTCCCTAAGGAAAGCATTATTCCAAAATATACACTTAATTAATATCTTCTCTCATCTATAGACTCCTATAGGGCATTTAAACTTTTCTTGGGGCACACTTCTTGCAATTAATGTAACTTAATAAAAAGGCCTCATCTATTCTGGGCCCTTTAATAATAAGAAATAATTTAAAATAGAAATAATTTAAACAGGTAGGCTTAACAAACACAGGGATAATATGGAGCAACTAATTAATACAGGGATTATACAACTAACTTAAAGCAAAACCAAAGACGTAGATTTAGATTCTGTGACAGTGTATGGAAAAGTGATGGAAGAGAAAAAATTCTAAAGGAAAACTGCATCAGTACACTTAGCCTTAACAGTACTTAAAAAAAATAAGAAAAATTCATTTAAGCACGTTTATATACATTTGAAATTTTCACCTTTAACAGAAGAAACAATTGACTTAGATTTTAACAAGTGAAAAACCCTGCAAGCTCATTGTCTATAAAAAAATAAAAATCAATTACTGTAATTTTTAGCACATCACTCAGCTTTGTACTCTCTCAGTAAATAGCCTACTGTATAGAATTATTACTCCTGCTAATACAAATATCTTTGCTAACAAGGCTTGTGGCAAAAGAGGTCAAAAATCAGATTTCTTTTCCTGTAAGTATCTATATGCTTTTTCAACCAGTACAGCTGATAAGAATATAACATAATAGTATATACACTTTGTGGTGTGATGTGATCTGCTAATAACAAAACCAAGCATTATTCATGCCAAATATGCCATACTTCACTTTCTGAGATGCAGGTGCTTTCTATCTTTGACAAAAAAAAATCTGCTACAACATTTTTGGGTGCAGAGTTTCCTAAAGTATACAGGATTTTTTTTTAATCTGAAGAGTAATAAGAGTTTGAAATGATCATGAAACTAGTACCTTTAAAACATCTCTACAGAATTGAAGTGATATTATAACACAGACCCCAAGCGGTACAACAATCCTTTTATTTTATGCAATTGACTTTTTGCAAACATTCTAGAATATACAGTCTTCATGTTTTTGCAAAACAAATGGGGGCTCCCATTACATTTGCTTTTTTGGAAAACAAATGGGGGCACTGTTAATTTGTAATTGCATTTTCTTTTCCCAAATTTTCTGCATGACTTTGAATGAATCTTAAACTCAATATAGATCACTTTCTCCTATTCTAAAATGAATGCATCATCACTTGCTGTCTTTGCTTATGCTGTTTGGATGAAAGGCATTTTGCAATGTAAGTGCAAACTCTTGTTATTTATTAAAGAAGAAATGCAACACAGACCCTCACTTAAGGTTGTTTGAGCTGCCCCTTCCCTTTAAAACTAGTGAGTGAATTATTGATTAATCACCACATCATCCAGTGAGAAATATAAAAGCAATATAAACATGCCTGTGCCTGACAAAATAGCAATGAGTTGTGTAACTTTATCTATATGCTGTAATGCACTCACTTCTAACAATCTAAGTGGATACACTTAAAAAAGGCCATCATAATTCCTGTGGGTGGTATCCTGGTGTTAGGGCTGAAGTGCTTTTAGTTTTAGTTTATGGGCTATTCAGAAGTTATTCTTATAATCAGTTCTCTCCTCTTACACTTAAAGGCTTTCAAGCTCATTGTAGACATAGATTCAGATTTCCATCCCAACAGGTAGGACTAAAAACTAAAATATTGTCTTAAGCTAGAGAATACTTATGGTAGTTATCCTATTAAACTTCATAGGAAAGTACACTAGCCAAGGCAATATTTGCCAGTTCATTTATGAAAACAGAGTTAAGATGGACTTCAGTGTAACCATGTTAGAAATTATGTGTTGCTTGGGATTCTGGTTCTTAACACTGAATCAGAGTTACTGCATGCAGTTATTAGCTACTTAAAATTAACAAAGGCTAAAAAGATGCTCTAACGGTCATCATTAGCAAGTAAAAGTAGCTACTAGTTAAACATCTATTTTTTGGAGTATATGATTGAAAGGCATTTTCAAATTATTACTGGGTTGTCCTTTACTGTTATAGGTGACAATGTCATAAGCTGCCCATAAAATTCTTAAACATTTCATCAGAATTAATCCTATTGACAAAGTGTTGGAGAACGTCACTAGTTTTGTATACAGCAAAGGGGTGACTCCTTTAAAACTGATTATATTCAGCTAGAAAGTAACAAACGGTCGTTTGCAGCAGTTGATATATTATGAATAGATCTGCTAGGAAAAAAAAGTCTCCTGTGAAATTCACTTACTAAAATGGGTAAACAGGGAAAACTAGGTTTTGTAGAAATTAAAAGGGCTTGCTGACTGAAAAATGTTACATTAGCAGCAGATGAACTGACTGAAATAAGACCTAGACCTCCAAATAAATAACATCTGCTGTATTTAGAAATGGGCACTGCATCGAATATAGTATCTCAGAGTATCACAGAGATAGTATCAGTATCACAGAGAAAGACTACCAAGAGGAAGGTGCAGCTTCAGTAACAAACATTGCCTTGAAACCCCATCATAGTCTGAAATTACGGAGTTAGGTGTTTTAAGTGAAGTAAGAAATGTACCCAGGCTGCATTTTCGTAGCCTGGTCTCCTCCAGTGATGCGCTGAAAGCATTTACACCCAACTGACACTACAGGCAGTGGTCCCAGCAGCTGTTAGCATAAAGCATAAAAATTTGTGGGAAAGAGACATTCACAGTTAAATTGCACATCCTGATCGCTCGCTAAGTTACCTTCCTGACCTGGATGCTTTTAACCTCCCCTTATGTTTTGTTCTCTTCCTTCTCCCAGCACATTTCCTGAGCACCGCATATTTGTTACTCCTCGAAAGAACCAGAGCCTTACAGGGCAGCATCCCCAGGTCTCCAAGTCAATATTCCTAAGTCTTCACGGCGCACTACTTGCCTAAGTACAGTTTCAGTGCTTAAATGAAGCAAGATATTTAGAATTTGCAAATATATCTAAAAATAGTTACACTTCATTTCATATAAGATACTGTCAGATATTGAAGATCTGCAAGATCTTTCCAGTTTCTATCTTCTCCCCATTAGTAAGAGTTCGCTGGTTGCAAATGAGTTTCCTACAGCATATTCACAATCTTCTTTCTTTTCCTACAGCAGTGCTGCTTTGAAATTTTCCTTCTCTTTAAATTCCCTGGTAGAAAGTTCTCTTTTAATAAAGTTGCTGTGCCTCTAGCAGATGACCCTGATCATCTTCATCAGATAAAGGCCCTTACTGTATTAGCTCTTCAGGATTTATGAAAACTGTCATCAGCAAAAAAATAAAAGGAGAAAAAGCACTGATTTGTCTAAAATCCAACACCAGAAGAAAATTTATACTGTAAACAATGACCTTTTAGCTACTGTTCTAACAGATGTGTTTGCCTTTGAAACAGATATAGTTTCCCAATAATGCTGGATGGTTCTCTTGACCTAATCATCTTTTCTCTCAAAATGAACTTCTTACCAAAGTCTCAAAATGCAAAAACCTTTCATTGCTAGCACTGTGTCATGAACCTGGAGTTCTACCCAAAAATTTAGAAAAGGAAGAGAGGAGAGAAAGCAAGTAGCCTTTAAAAAAAACATTGCTGTGTGATAAAAGTATATACAGAAAGTTCATATCTCAAACTGGTATGCATAAACCGCACATGCACCGAGTCCCCACGGAAAGCTTCTGCGGGAGCTGCAAATAGCAACGAGGTCCAAGGCGAAGCCAAAGAACACTTGGAACGTTTGAATGTCAGCACAATATCGTTTCTGAAAGTATGCGGTGAATGCTGGGAGGCTGCCTCGCAAGTCGCAGCTCGACCAATGACTTTACCAGGTGGCCTAACTGTTTTTCCTGCTGCCCTTCTTGAACCAGCTCTAGTCTGACCGAGGAGTGAAAAGCAGCAGCCAGTGTAAGTCTCCTAATCCCTCACTCCGGACATTTAAGCAGATACCATTGGTCTTGACCAGCATGATTCTAGGACTTCACTGCTGTCCATAATTTCCGGTGAAAGTTTGCTACAATAACACAGAGAATTAACATAAGCAAGCAAATGGGCTGGAACTCTGACAGGAACCTATCGCTAGACACATTTGTGAGGAACTGAATTTTGGATGCTATCAGGAGGTGACCATCAATGCACAAAAACTCAACACTGTATCATGATGGAGAACTCAGGACACTGCCGAGAGCAAAGCAGCCACGTAGCAAAGATTACTGTCAAACTATTGTTCCTGATTCCTGTATTAAAGTCAATAATTCTAGGCCTCAATATAATGAATGTTTCAATTATTTAAGAATAAATGTAATACTTTTATTGGAATGGCAAGGCAAATACAAAGGATATGCACATAAAAAGGGCTGTTCCAGACTTGAATTCTAATTCAGTGCATGACAATCATGTGCATAAATCCATTCCCACTTAGTACAAGTGTCCTCTAACATGAAAATATATACTGCAATCCCATTGACTTCAGTGGTCTAAATATCACAATTAAAAGAGATGACTAATGAATCTGGTCCCCACACAGCTCTTTTCATTGTCAAATGCATCCCAATGGCTTCAGTGGCTTTAATACCATGCTTGAGAGGGATGGCTGAAAAATGTGGTTCCTATTTATCTGCATAATAATAAATTGCTAGAAAAGCTATAAAACAGCATTTTCTCATAATTGTTAGCTAATAAAAAGCTACTTCTATGGTACTGCTATTGTTTGCAACATCTAAAGTAAAAAAAAAAAATCCAAAAAATCTCCAAGTACAAAAGGAATTACTAAATCAATATCAAAAATTTAAAAGAATCCATTAACAAGGCTTATAGAATGATAGAGAAGATAAAATTCAGTTAATTCAGGAATATCTCATTCAGCTGAATTCAGGAATATCCATTATACTGACATCTTGCAAAATGCATATTTTGTTAAAATTGCACTTAGGTAATTTATGAAACTTATGAATCTTAGTGATTAGATAAGATAAGCTACTCTAATGGATTCTATTTCATCAAAAATACTGAATAATTTTTGAGGCAAGAGAATTAATGTGTCTTCATTTTCCTTATAGAGGCATAATGCTTTTAATTTCATGTGTCCCTCAAATAGGTCATCATCACAGATGAAACAAAGTACAGACAGGGAATGGACACATCTTGCAAATTTGAGGAACTGACCTGACTGGTTCTTTCTTCCTCTGCCATAAAAAAAAACAAAAATAATAATAAATAAACACACACAATCCCTGTAGACTTTGCTCTTTTTCTGACATCTCTAACTCCTAGATGGCATTTGCAAGTCAATAGTCCAATGCCATCTTTTGTTTAAAGCTGGAATTTCACTGTCTTCCCTTTAACATTCTTAGACACACAGAAAATACAGAATGACTGGTTGAACGTACAAAATATCAGACAAGGCAGTCATAATTAATGATATGAGCCAAATGGGTACCAGCCCAGTTCACTTAGGTTCAAGCAGAAGGATGTTTTTAGCTCTTCAACTTTAAAGTCAATATAAGAAAAATCGTATCTTGCATTAACCATTTCAAAAGAAGGTAATTTACCTAAGTAGATATCAGTTTACTTACACAGAGTTGTTTTAAAGACAAATTATAAATTTATCAGCTCTGCCATAGAGACTGTCACTCTTGGTAGTGTAATTGTCAAGGAATATTGAGATTTGCTATAGTCAAACCTCAACCAAGCAGCTTCTTGCAAAAGGCTGTCGGGGCAAGGAATGTTTTGACTATACACCATTTCCTGAGTAAACAGAAACAAAAGATCTTTTTCCAATATATAATTATAAATATGAAAATACAGAAGGTAGACGATGGTATGGCTTAGGAATAGACAAAAGTACAGAATTTTTCTTCTTTATATGTAAGCTACATTATATACAATATTTATACTTCAAGCATTCATGCATTAAGCAACAGAAATAAAGAAGGGCGAAAGAAAATAACATCATTAATAGCTATAGCAAAACTTTTATTGTATTTCATACATCAGAAACAATAAAGCTTTATCTACCTGCTACAAAAACCTAAGTCCTAAATTGAGTAGTATATGAGCAGAACCATTTTCTTGAAGTTAATTAACACTGCTTTATAAGCAGCCATGGAAAACAGCCATCTATCTCTTTTCTCCTCTGGATTTCATTTTGTTGATTCTCCAACATAGTTAGATTTTTCCAAGGCATTGTATATGGCCAGAGAGCCCCAAAGTGCCTTGTGTTTAAGGCCATTGGCCCACTTTTCACAGAGCAGATCAATCAGCACAAAAACCCACCCAGTCTGAAATAAAACCATAATAAAAAAAAAAATACAAAGTTCAAAACCACAAGAATTATTAGTTCTGCTTGTCAACTACATTTTAATAGTTTTTACACACGCCTAATTCTGAAGTTGTGTGCAAACTAGCTGGCAAAAAAAAGCTAACTATAACTTATCAGAGAAAACACAAAAAATGTAAGCAAACTTGAGTGATTCTCAACAGCTGCATTTTAAAAACAGAATCTGGACTGCAAGTGCAAAAAAATAAATCAGTGTTTTCATCTAAGTATGTTGTACTTGGAAAATCATTATGAACCAAAACAAGGCAGAGCAATGGAAAAGACTCTAAAAGAAATCCATATGGGCTTCATCTTTTCTTTTTTCTTTTTATTTTTTTTTCCTAGATGACTCCTGCTGCCCTCACAATGTTCTTTTCTGTGGCCCAAGTGGAATTCTCCTCCCTCTTGCATATTCCCATCTTTGACGGTCCAGATCTCAGAGTTGTTTCCCTCCCTTGCCCCTCCTCAGAGCTAACAACCCATTTGCGTGTCACTCAGGCCCCTTCCCCAAATTCCTTTCTCCATTAAGAGCTTTCATCAGCACCACTCCACAAACACATGCATGAAGACGAACACTCAAATCCAGTGGAAATTAGATCACTAAATGTACTTGTGAACCTGGATCCGTGAGATGACGCTAGAAAAACAAGAGGTAACATTGGAGCTAAATTCATCCTGTGCTTGATTCTGCAAATAGGATGGCTGCTGTGCCAAAAGTTGTACTGGAATTTGTGGAGAAATCTCGAGCTCTTGAATTAGAGATTCAAGAACCTCTAATTTAAAGATTGAAATACCAAAAAAAAAAAAAAAAAAAAAAGTGGATGCCTGGTTCTAGGATGCAGTCCCAATCACTATGTGCCCTATGGAGATGACAAAATACCAGCAATGGGTCCAAAAGCTGCGTGCTGAGTCACTAAGGAAGGCCAGTAGGGAATACTGCACTTCATATGTTCAAGGAAATCATCATTTCTCTGCATCCAAACTCTAGTGATCTATTAAGTGTGTGTGCCCACTTGGACTCTAAAGCGCAGGAGCTGCCGCTGAAGGCAGACGCCCGGACAAACAGTGCTCTCCTTATGTCAAATAACAGGTCCCTTTTCTTGTTTTCGACTATAAATGATAGTGGTGCCTGCACGCTGTTCCAGGATAGATGGAGTGGGTGTACTTGAAGAGCACTCTGAGCCTGCCCAAGAGAGCAGGCTCTGCCAGGGAATCAGGTAAAGGTCAAGCTGATCCCCTTAGCAAAAGGCAGCGGAGCTTGGGGAAAGCTTTAGTCAAATAGACGTCACTCGGGGCACTTAAGGCATCCCTACAGCCAAAATGGGGCACGAGCTCCCTATTGCTTTCTTATGGTCTTTGTTTGTTCCATTTTAAACACCAAAACAGGTGTTTCAGATCTTGCCTTTGGAAAAGAGGCACTGTGAAAGCAATCACATTGCTCGTACGGTACAGCATCATGAAAACTCCGTGTGATCTACTAAGCAGATAAACTGCTGTTTATCTTCATTTAAAAATACAGGCATAAGTTGTTCTTATGAAAATAATTATTTTCAAATGTATCTTTTCATGGTGTCAGTAATCACAAAGGCCTTTTGTGTTTGAGAGATGGGCAATAACCATTTACGAAAGGCAAAGCGATCATAAAACTAGGGGATCTTAAAAAAGAACGCTGTTTCATCACAGAGTATAGAACTATTGTGGAAGAAACAGATTCGGATCCCTCCTAAAACACAGAACAATAGCTTGCCTCAGTAAAAAATTCTCTGAGGTATCTCAACTAATATTTAGCAATATTTGCAGCCCCCAGCCTAATGAATAATAATCTGTTATACAGCTACAGCCAAACACCAAATAGCTTTCAGTTTGGTTGAGAAAGACAACCGGGAGAAAACAATTCTAAGAGCAAGCTGAATATACAGGGCTTTTTGTTGGCAACTCGCTTTTCTAGCTCAGGAGAAAACTGTTTTGTCTGCTTGAAGACAGCAAAAGACAAGCGCGGACAACAACAGGAATACGAACAGCTGGAAATTTTGGCTTAGTGTCCTAGCCCTGGGTGGTATAGAAGTGCCATGGTGCGAGACAGATGGACGGTAGGTTCTTTAGGTTGAGAAGTGCCAAACACTGAATGCAAAACACTAGGATATTGCAGCTTCTGCTGAAATAATTTTCAGGCCCTCAGGAGCAGGCCTCTGGCTTGTCCACTGCCAGATGTTACACAACACATTCCTGGAACAAGATCAGCATAAATGAAAAATGCTATGTTTAGTACAGGACATAATGGGTTATGAATCAGGAGCACTGAAGACAAGAAGCTATTCTCTTTTTTTCCCCTCAGAAGACGGACTTCCAACATGTATTAAACGCACCAGTAAAACAGAGGGGTTGCAACTTTGAAAATCTCACTGCAGCCATTTATTCCACTTAACATACCACCTGTATGACAGAAAAAATAATATGGGAATACAAATGGAAAGTGAAGTTTTACCACAGTTAAATATACCACACACAGAGACCTTTTCATACAACATTATCGGCCAAAATAAGAAATGTCAAAAAACATAACGTCAGTGAAATCTACTAATAAAACAAAATTTCACCAAGGCTAAAGCCAGTGGAGACAGAAATAAAACTTTGGTAAGCAACCTTTAACTAAACTTTAGAAAAAAAGAGTCAGAAGGAAAAAAGTGAGCATTTAGAAGAGTGAACATCATTTTTATTTTTATTTTGATTTAGACTATTTCAATCTTATAGTTTTCTTTTTGAAATTAACTGTAGCTGCAAATGAAGAGGTTTAGTCATCTACCTACCTAATATGCAGGCGCAATCAAGGGCTTAGGTGGCTAATTCCCAAAATATGTCTATGCAATTAAACAGCAGGCATAAATTTGTCCATACAAAATTAGAAATCATCTTTCAAAAGTATCCCCTGAGGGAGAGCGAGAGAGACAGAGGGATCCTTACACTTTCTCTAAGACTTGCAAGTAACAGACCCATATACCTCATTGCCAGAAGGCTTTTCTATTAGAATGAAATTTGAAATAAACAAAATAATTTAAAATGAAAAGGACGTGTGGGAAGTACCTTAGTAACAGGTACATTTTTTTTTCAGTTCCCTTTAATCTGCTGTATAGCTTTATAATGAGATAGATATGATCCAAGTGAGCCAAATTAATCCATAAACCAGATTAAAGCAAAATTCTAATTGAGGCTCCTACTCTCTGGATCAAGTTATTAAATTACTTACTCCTGCATCAGCACAGATGTAATATACTCTCTTTTAAGCCAGCAGCTTCATAAAACCATGAATTTTTTAAAAGCAATCTATTGGTGAGTTCAAACACATGAAGCCATCCACTCTGTCCAATATGAAGTGGGGAAGGAGAAAACAATTCTCTTTAAGCAATAGCCAAATTTCTGATAAACCAGAACTATGGAGGTATATGGTCAGGTTAGTTAATTATGGAGTCAATTTGGTAATTTTTTTGTTTCTGGATCTTTTCCTGATGTAGAGGTCTTTGAACCTCTGCCCATGCTAAGCTCGTAAATCAGTGTCATTTACAACCCACATTAAGGTAACTGAACACAGTAAGGAGCAAACATATACAACAGAGCTAATATTTTTAGTAGAGAGGATAATTTTATCAATGCAATAGACCATCTCTCAGTTTTTCTCATGTGCTGAAAGGAAAATTGTACCATACCAGCATAAAGGGACTGGTTATCAGTTCCTTTGTCTCATTGCATTTTTTTATTTTACTCTTTATTTAAAATTAATAATTTTTATACTTCACCAAAATTTAACTGAAACCCACAAGCTCACGGTACTCAGTATAAGATCAGCTACTAAGGCTGAAGTTCAAATGGTTAAAACAACGTGCCCTAAAAATCCCAGGCCTCTAGCCACAGTAAAAGGGGTTGGCATAAACTTTTAAATATAAAAGTAGAGAATAAGAATTTACTGGAAAAAAATTAAAAGACCAGAACTAGTTCAGGTCTCAGTTCTGCAAATTACCTACGTGTGAATAGCATCACTGCTTAAGCAGTTGTAACTATATGACCAGGGTTCCCCAAAATATAATTTTGCTTTAATGTTTAAATATTCTGTTCTGAATATCAAAAAACGTGTATATAAATGGTTTAATCAGAAAGAGCTACATATAAATAATTGATCCAAAAAGATGAAACAGTAAGCCTTCATTCAATATTTTAGCTGAGAAGAGGTGAGAGAATAAAGAACTAAACAAGGCTTTGGCTCAGATAAGGGAAAGTGAGTTAAAAGACATTCAGTCCTTTGTGCTGATGAGACCTCATCCTCTTGAGGGAAAGCTTTGCTTATCAACACAAATGTCGAAAGGAGAGTGCTCTTGAGGAAACACTTTCTCTTAAGATAATTTCTGTTTAGAGAAAAGAAAACTTGTTTGAATCAGTGGGTTTTAGATGTATAAATATAATAAGATACAGCTGCACTTTTCCCTTCTCCAAAGATTTAATCAGTTTGTTTAAATCAGGTTGCAAAAAACAGCTAATCATCCAAAGAGGCAGAAAGTAGGAGAGGACAAGAGGAAGAAAGCAAATACAGAATAAATGCACTTTGGGCTGATTTTCCTTCTCTTTGACACATACATGTTATCAAAAACAAACAAACAAAAAACAGCTACTCAGCCAACAAGGGAATAACCCTGCTAGCAGGATTTTTGCTACTACGAAGCACAGCATGACACGCACAGGTAAATTCAGGACTTCATGCAAGAGCATCGTGCAGTTTTTACAAACCAAAAAAAATAGTGTCTAAAACAGTTCATACATAAAGCAGAGCAAAGACCTCAGTCGTGACTGGGAAAGAATCAGGGCATTGCTGGAATACCCTGCAGGCAGACCACGAGCTGCAGTGGCCCGCAGCTGGAATTCCAGCTAAAAGAAACAGGGATAACGAGCAGAGCTTAAGTAAGATGCAGTACAACAGCCACAGCTATCAAGAAATAGGGTCTTTTCCTTCTCTGCCTGAACTGATGTTGATTACTTTGGGGATCCTGGGCATAGATGTTACATGCATACCTGTTCAGAGAAAAATCTCACTCCTCGGTTTACTAGGAAAAAGGATTTGGATACTGAAAGGCCAATAAATGAAATTCAGGAAGGAGAGGTTTTTATGGAAATCATGCATGGGATCAAGTCAGATCCATATGAGAGATGTTCAGAAAACAAAAAAATCTCTATGAAACAATCTCATATGAATGAAACTATTTTCTTATGAGAAACCTTAAAAAAATCAAAACCACATGAAAAAAAAAAAATCTTAGTATTCTATGAATTTGGCAACTATTGAGTAATCCAATCTTCCTTAAACAGTAAATGGCTCCTGAAACGCACTGAGCATTTCATATAAGGTTCACTTGGCCAACCCTTCACAAAGGACTATAGCTCTTACCAGAAACATAAAATCTTTTAAAATTCTAATTTATCTGCATTTCTACCACAAAACCACCTGTAATAGGGCAGTGTAAAGTATTGATAACATTGATAAAGAACACAGTATCTTTTAAGGAACCTGGTGTGGCAATATTTCCTATTCCAAACAGACAAAAGCGGGGAGAGAGGGATAAGAAGAGCAAGATTCAAGACCAAAAAAAAAGTACTTTTCAATTTTTAGCTACATTTGGTAGCACACTTAAATATAATTCATACTTTAATGACCTGTAAGAGAAAATCTCCAGATGAAAACCAAACTAGAAGACAGAATGTTCCATAAGAAGGAACAGGCATCTGCTAGGATTTTTCTATAACAAGAATACAAGAATTTAAAGCCAAAACAGCTAAGGCAAAATTTGTTTTCTGAGCATATGTTAATGAACAGAAACTAATTACTGAAACATATTACTCAGAAACATTATTAAAAACTGAATGGCATGTTCTGTTAATTCTGTTGCCACTATGAGGTGACATACACTGGACACAGCTACGTTACCACTGCAGTTTGGACCAGGAGCGAGCTTTTGAAGGCATCAGTGGTCATCCCGCTTTCTGTCCAAGGCGGGGATCCAAAGAATATCCCAAAGAATACACAGACTCCTTGTAGATGAAGCTACACCAAGAAGTGTACTGCAGCCATTAACGGAGTCTACTGGGACAGATGAGGCAGGCTCAGGTAAAGCAGGCTGGAGTGCAGGTAGGATGAACACCAAGTTGATGAAACTAACCGGGAAAGCAGCCTGAGGACCCCCGAAGCAAAGACATGATCCAGAGCGAGGGGCATCTCCAGCCCCATGTGGCTCCTTGCACAGCAGGCAGGAGCACTCAACTACGCAGGTATCCAGGGGAGCCCCAAAGCAACTCAGAGTGCGGTGGGTACCTTAATTCACTCTTCAATTAATTTTTCAGAGGAATCTGCTTTATTCACTGATAAGCCAGAAGCTTAGCTTGCTAGCCCAGGTCCAGCAGCCTGAAACAGTTGCTTTTCCAGATTTTGGAATACTTTGTTAGGTGCCTGAAGTAGAGAGCTAAACCATAGCTTAGTCCCCGATGCAAAATGTGTTTAATTCAACACAAAGTGCATCAGTGGTATCAACAGTCCTGAATATATTGTATATCTACGTAAAACAATATATTGTATGTCTGTAAAATATAGTAACTATTCAATAGTAATTAATTTAAATTAATTTAAATTAAGAAAATATTTTTGCTGTCTCTATTTTTTTTCTGTCCTGAATTATGAAGGCAGTGGGACAGAAGTCCAATCTCTAGATTCATTGAGGTCGGAAAAAATTGTCTTGCCTGGTCTCCTTTCCAAAAATGCTAGGGAACTGATAGGATTGACCTTTGGAAAAGAAATAAAGCAAGTCTGTTTCTTAATAATTCTAATATAGATTATGTCAGTAATTTGAATACCATAATTAACAATAGTTCTAAATAAATCTCATACAGATCCAGATTTGAAACTCCAAGCTACAAAGGCACAAGCCCTCAGATAATAAATTTTATCTAAAATAATCCACAGTTTCATTCCAGAGGAGATTTTAAATGTGCATAATTTAATAAGACATTTTCATTTAAAGATTTAATGAATGAAATGCAAGATATTGGCAGTTTTGCCTCATTCAGACATTCCACTGCTGTGAGCTCAGTAGAATTAAAGGGATGGAGCTGGGGCACACATACTCCAAGCCATGGAACCACGTGACGTCCATGTATCTTAATTATATGGTTAGGCACAGTTTTCCTTGTTACGTTGTATGCTTAGTTAGACATATCCTTGCCTAAACATATACTCAGATCCCAGCTATACAACTTCAGCTTGCTACAGAGCTTTGGAGATTCTCCGGAGGTAGGACTACTTGCACTACTTGCAACACTGTGGTATCACACAGCCAATGCTAGTCTTAATATTCCACTTCTGTCAATGCTCTCTCCATGTACTCAGGTACTATTTTTCCCTTCTCTATTAAATATATATAGTTTATTAGCTATATTATAGAACTATATTTACATATACACACAATTTTTAACATGTCATCAAAAACATGGCAATGATCTATGATAGATAGGAATTTAAAAAATCAGAATATCTAGAGTTGGTAAGGTAGCTCTGTCTGAACACATATGGCTGAACATGAGAATCACATATGAAGATCATAATTCTCTGGCTTTTGCTACTTAAAAAAAATTCTTTATGTTTCGAAAAAAGTTTCCTTATATGACCTCCCCATAATACCATAACATTTTATCAAGTATCTCTTATCTGTAATAAATGAATTATCAAACTTAATTCTAAAAACATTGCTAATCAGCAAGTTAGCCTCTACAAAAGTTCTAATTGCAATATGACAGACTGATTCTGATCTCATTTAAATTGATATTAATTTGATCCAAAATGAAGATGGCTTTATTCACCACAAGTTGGACACAATGGATTTGAGCCATTACTGTTACTACCTACCAGTGCAGACAATTTTATAGCACTGATCATCAGATCTTTTAAAGAATCTGATGAAACTTACTTATCTCTGTTTCAGTATCACTATTTTCTGTTACTTTAGGAAAGGTCAACCAGTTAGCAAAGACATTCCCTCTTCTATCAGTTGTAAGTCCATGTTGGAAAACATTTTTTTTCCTCTCCTCTCCAAAGTCCCCAAATTCAGCTCAATAGGAAACATAAATTGCCTTGTGCAGGAGAACCTTGAGAAGTCCAGCCAGTTTCTGCTGGGCAGGTAGAAAGAGGCATCCAATACCTTGGGACAAATGGAACAGTCAAGAACGAGGCAGAGCTTCCTGGGGAAGGGAGATGCACAAAGCAAGAGGATTTATCTTGTCTATTCAGAGATTCCCCTGGAAAATTTTCTGGGTTATTTTATGTATCTATACAAAGACAGCCAGTCTCCTGGAATCTCCATTGCCATGAGCCAGTTAATTCTACTTTAAGCAGTGCCTGCCAAACGTGGTTTCAGAAACTGTTAATTATGACTAAATCAGGCAGCACACATTACTTAATGTACATTGCAGATCTTAAAACCCATCCTGTTTGGATCTCCCAAATCTCCAATGTCCAGTCTCCAAAAACAGAGATACTCTTTGCTGTTTTTGATAACAAAACTCATCACCATGGTTCTGCACAGAGGTTAATAACGTATACATAGCAAAATCAATACAAATCGCAAATCTAAAATGGCTCTAAAAGAACTGTACAGAGTTCAAATCCAAATCCTATTTTTTGCTAATGAATAATGGTGAGCAACCATGCCTGAAACAGCAGTCTTCAGAGAACTGATATAATATTCTGCTATTTGGGATTAAACAAAAAGAGGACATAAGAAGAAACCTCCCTTCACCCCACATTTTCATTTCATTATAGGAAATAAGTACTTTTAAGAGCGGGTAAAAAGGAAATTGTAAGCATAAAAAAAAAAAAAAAAAAACACATGGGTTGTCTCTTCCAGATTTCACTGCACTTAGCAGTAAAAGCATGAAGGAGTAAAGCTTTTAGAAGGAGCAAAACCACAGGTAGTTCAGAAGTCAAACAGCTCTTAGCACAAAAAAAAAGAAAAAGTTTCTGTTTTTGAAGTCAGATTTAGGTGGAACAATAGCAGTAGATATTATCATTCCTTCTGTGATTCTGTAAATGACTTCTTAGAATCTGATTTTAATAGCAAATAAACAAAATCAGCTTTTCACACAGAAATCTGTGGGACGAGCTTCTATCACAGTTTTCCCTGACCTCAGTATTGCCCAACTTGGGGTTGCAGATGTCCGGACTCCTGCTTGTAGTGACACTAGTGCCCACTGCCCCTGCTGGGGACCAAGTTCAGGAATCTGAGCTGGCAGAAGACGGGTCTTTTTCTCACAAGGAAAGAACTGAGAGGCGATACTCAGTTCCGGGGCGAATGGCCATTTTGTTGATCTTTCCTGTAGAAGTTACCCTGCATCTGCGAACAGAAGCAAAGGGGTAGTAAATACAGCCAAGGCGATATTCATTTTGGAGAAGGCAATCTCATCACTGACCAAATCAATGAGATCTTGCAGTCAATTCAACAACCTTTCTCTACCTAAAATAAAGTAACTTAAATTCTATATATGATGGTTCTTTAAAATTCAGAAATCTTCTAGGCACTGAGAAATGGAACCCAGTTGTTTTCAATGACATCCAGGTAACAAAAGCACACAAGTGAACATGCAAAGCAGCCATATCAGCCTTAATAACTTTCATCTTTAAAGCTATCTATAATGATTACCACCTTTTACCATCTTTACTGAATATAACATGTTCCAAACAGAAGAAAAAGGAGAAAGAGACTAGACGATGCAAGAGGAAAAGGACAGCAGAAGAACAAATCTAAACAGAAGCAGTAGAAAAACAGATCTGAAATATAGACCTTATAGGTCAGCACAAGGGAGATGCATATAATTACTGGAAAAATAAATCACTTTGGCTAAATAGTCTGTTTTGTAGTTTGCCTTTGCGTTGAAGCACATATTAACATGACAATGAATAAAAATATTGATGTTTCCAGAAAAGAGACAGTGAACACAGGATCTGAGATGCTTCGTTAAGTCAATATATAATTGTTAGAGAACTACACCAGAAATCAAATGAAGTTTAGCAGTGTAAGTTCGGTTTCATTTACTGTGTTCGACTGTGAACATCAGGCAGCTCTACCTAAACATCCCTTTTCAAAGGAAAGGAAAGGAAAAGAGGAAAAAAAAAAAAAAAAGAATGAATGAATGATAATTTAAATTTAGAGCATCCCAGGTTTATTTATAGATGTCTGGAATCACACACATATGTTTATATAAACATAAATATATAGAGAAAGAAAGAGAAAATAGACTAACATAGCAGATGGACAGCTTGNAATATAGAGAGAAAGAGAGAGAGAGAAACTAGACTAACATAGCAGATGGACAGCTTATTATCCTAAAGGTTAGTTCTGCCTGCAAGTATTCAAAAATGTTAAAACTGCTGCTCAAGGCTATTTATGTGTTGGCTTAGCCTCAAGCTTGTTACGAAGCCTTGACCTATTCTCCATTTGACTCAACCAGTATAATATGAAGAAGGAGAAGCAGCTGTCCTAATATGACATTTCTTTCAGGTCTATAACCAGTGCTACTCCAGGATTACACTCACAGAGAGACTCAAGGGTATTTCCACTTTGCCCACTACATCCCTCGTGAGTCTAGTGAGATTACATATATTTAGCAGCCTATGTGCTTAAGATCTCTGTTGGATTAGGGCCTGCATCCACAATTTTAGAACTGTGAGAAAATTGCCAGGAAAAAGCATAAATGAATCCTGGCAGAGTGGACAAGAACAGAGAGGCTGCCCCACATAAACAAACCACCTTCAATGACATAAAAATAAGTATTTCCAGCAGCAGTTCATTATGTAACAAAACTCAGAGCAACTCTACATATCTCCTTAATAAGGCAGAGCATATAATTAAAAAAACAGAATGGCTGGGTGCTTTTCTCAGTGCTCCCACTAAGGGTCTGAGCAGGCTTCAGCTCTTCTGGCTGCAAGTCACCCAGCACTATAAACTAATCCAAGCTGCAGCAGTGGTTTCCCCATTCCCTTCTCCTTCCATCAGCCAGCACTCGTGCTCCAGCAATTAGGGGGTGAATGACTCGATGCTGCAAGCAGCGCCAACCAGATGACAGCGCAACACATGTCCGAGTCTGGTCAAACACATGGATCGTAGCTACGGCACAGACCTCTGCAAGGATCAGGCGACGAGCTGCGCACAGAGGAAACAACCATCTAGTAACTATCTGATCTGAAACATTTCTGTATTTCTGATATTTTATTGAGCTATATTTTTCTATCCTTCTTCCTTACCTTGCTGCTTTTCCTCTTTCCCACCTGCAGTGACAACGGCTACCAGTCCCAGAGTAGAAGTTGCTAGTTCTCATATACATGAGAGAAATTAACAGCATTTTCTGGAAGGTTAAACACACCAGAATAAAACTACCGATATTTTATTTATTTATAAACAGAGGCACAGGGAACTCATAGGTCTCTAACTGCATCTAATTTTGATATTTTTAAGTTCTAACTTTAACTTTCAAGGTTTTCTTGAATAGGATCAGAAATCAAATCAAATTTCTAGGTTACAACATTTTGATAAGACTGCTTGCCAGAAAGCAAGCTTAGCTTCTAATTTTTGAGGTACAGTTGTATTCTCCAGGGTGCTTATACATAGCTGGGGTATTGCACAATGTTATATAGTTGATCATTCTGTCCAGGACGCTCAGGGTAGTTGTCTTGGTGAAGACAGATATATGACAGCTATCTATGAGCCAAAGTATATATATTTAAAAAAAAAAAAAAAAAAAAAAAAAACACTTGACATATTATTAACATGAAAGCAAGGTCAACCTTTATAGAGATATTTTAAAGACAACTAAATTACGTAAGGTTTCAGATTTGATTAGACAGTATTTTATTTGCTGTCTTACTAAGTAGGAACTATAAAACAAGCTGAAAAATAATCTGGTATAAGTGGTGTAAAAAAATACATATTACAAATTTACATTTACATATTTAGGAAATGTAGCAAGTTAAGGAAATACAGAGTTTCTGTCATGGTTCCCCCTGTTCTGTGATGCATCAAGGGCTGTAAATAGCAAGTCCTTGATTGAAAAAAAAAAAATGGATCTTTTGCATTTTTTGCAGAAAAAAATGCAGAATGGNGCATTTTTTGCAGAAAAAAAATGCAGAATGGCAGGAAAAAAAAATAATAAAAAAAAATAAAATAAAATAAAATAAAATACCTAGCTCTAACATCAATCCAGACACCACATCATATGCTGCTAAACACTTTAGAGTATCTTTTGTTTTTCCCCCAAAATAGACAAACAAATAGTTGTTTAAACTTTTGAAATCAAAGTCTTTTGGGAAATAAAAGCTATTTTTCACGCATCACACGTGACTAAAGATCTGAACTTTATTGGCTTTTATACTGGCACGTTGCTTCCTATCACTTCCAGCATGGGTATGGTTTCACCCATGAGACGGCAGATCCCAAGAGCACTACTTAGTGCAGCTTCAATTTTTCTGGCCGCATGCTCCAGCAGCTACTACAAAACTAGACATTTGCACTGGTTTTCATTCATGTGAGGCCACACTTTGGCCTCATATCTTACTTTTGGAAATGCTGAATAGGCTTACATTTGTGTTCAATGTGGTCTCGGGAAGAGGGCGTTACCATCACAGGAGAAGAATAACCTGCAGGTGCATAACCTGTGGGTTATGGCAGTACAGACTAAGTCGGAATTAGGCAGACACAGGTGAAAAATACACTTTGAGCTGTACGGCTGTCTTCCAAGAAACTCAGTCAAACATCATCTCCCATTTTTACTATGACCATGATATGTTCGTATCAGTTCCTGAAACCTGATGCTTTGAAGTCTGTTCTTTTAATTGGTGTGTCTCATGGTCAGAAGGCAACCTGCATTAAGTACTATTAAACTTACTGAGTCATGAACTACTATATTTGAATCTCCATCTAAGAAAACCAAGTCATATATAAGCTACATTTAACTATTGGGGACAACACAGTTGCATGTTTTATCTTACAGCCACAGGCAATAACAAACAAGTCAAATGGAGCTTGAGATGTGCCATCAGCTATGACAGCTGTGACAGCATGCAGAGATGCAGATGTGGTCCCAAGAGACACTCCTAATCAAAACAGAATGGGGTCGTTTGGCATTAGGCAGACAGTAGAACTATGCGACCCAGCATTCAAAGAACTGCAGAAAAACTCTTATCACTACAGCACGTGAATCTAAAATAAAAATGTCATAGTCAATTTTAAGAAAAGTGACAGATGCGAAGAGCTAGAGCCAGAATGACTGAAACGCATACAGGACCAGCATACATAAATGAGGCTCTTTCCTTACTTCAGAGATACTGTGCCATTCTGAGTCACAACAGAGCCAGAATTTTGTGTTTCAGCTTCTTCTGAGACACGTCAATCCAACATCACACCACCACCTGTCCAAACACTATCTTCTCAGACATATTCATGTCTGATGTTGTAGAACTGCATATGCATAAAGGCATTTTGAATATTTAATTCTAATAATTAAGAAAAAAAAAAGCTGAAGTCAGCTTCGGGAATGTTTCTGTACCATTCACAATATTATTTACCAAAGATGGTACATAATACTCTGACATTATCTATCATCCATTATTCCTACTGCTGTCCATTCCATGATGATTCACAGCAAACTTTTAGCCCTGCTCCAAGTGGCTTAGAATGCCACTGACAGTTTTCTACAAAATGACATGGAAAACCTATTCGCAATTCCAGAAACCCTCTCCAACAAATAGCACGTGGGAATGTGCTCCCTCATTTCAGGCATGTCAGCAGTTCTTTAAAAGACAGTCAATGTTTCCATTCAGATCTCTTATTTTTCAAAAAGGTTGTAGAGTCAGCCCTCAGGGAGACAGAATTGATATTAGCAGTTTCAGGTGCCTTCACACAAACTTGTATGTCAAAAACAGTCCTTTTTATTTTTATAAAGAAAGTTTTAAGCCATTAGCTCATAATGTGAATGGCTGCCTTTGGGAATCTGGGAAGAGGACAGAGAGCGGGGAGTAGAGGGGCACACCAAAATGACTTCTAAAAGGAGGCATTTTGGAAAATAACCCCTAACACCTCCACAATGTATTTTTCTTTTTCTTTTTTCTCTTTTTTTCCCCAGCAAACAGTTCTTAAAGACCTAGAGCTAATCTCCCTTTGGTGGCCAACACCGACATGCTACCAAGTAGCATCTGGCATTTTGTGCTATGGACCTGGAAAACAATTTTGCAGTCATATTCTGGACTTCACTAGCTCTGGTCTGATATGTCAAACAACTCCATTAGCAGTAATTTTCAGATTCTGGAAAGGTTAGAGAAGCTCAAAGTTGAAGGACACACGTAACCTTCATTAATGTGCAGCTTGACTTTCCATTAGACATAATGCACATAGTGCCAAGCCCCGTTTTTTCTTTTCAGTTTCTTGGGGAGTCTGATTTTTTTTGTTACTGTTTGTTTGGTTTTTTTTAAGCATTTCCTAGATGTTCAGCATTTCGTATATTTTGCAGCACAGATTTTCAGAAGTAAAAAGGGTTCTTGGGGCACCTGACTCTGTTTTGTGTCACTGAACATCTTCCTTTGAATTACCTCTTTTTAAATAAAGATGGATGGTAGGAGCCAAAAAGTGTCTGCAGTTTTTGTGCCAACCTTATTTCAAGGGACATGAACAACTGCCCAGGGTTCAATAATATACCTGGCAGGCACTAAACCCCTTTGGCTGGAAAATCTCCATGGGCATTCCAAAAACTTCTAGATGAGATTATCTGTCCTTTTCTTTATTTTTTTAATAAAGAAAAAAAATACTACCTCATTAGAAACTACTACCTCATTAGAAACCAGAACAGCAGAAACCATCTTTATATTTCTCAAATACTGCCAAGAATGAATAGGGCCTTTTTATTAACATCTAATACAAACACAAATAAATAATCATTAGTTGAAAGTGCTTTTTACAGACATATCTTATGTTGAGAAAGCAGATGTTTGTATTATGTGACCAAGAACAAAAAAAAAAAGAAAAAAAAGAAAAGAAATACTGAATAAGAATACTAAAGTAACCAATGCATGAAGTTCAAAGCTATGAATGCTCTAAACAAAATGGTGGGTTTTTTTTGTTTGCTTGTTTGTTTTTTAGATTAAAAATCTCCGTACAAAACACTGCTTGTAAGAACTGGAGAGTCAGTAACGCATTAGATGGAAAAGCAAATCCTTCTATTCAGTATTCAGTGGAAAGATTCAATCACAGAGTTAGGTTAGAGAAATCAATGTTTCATTTCTGCTAGAAACAAAATCCTGGATATATTTGCTATGTGCACTTCAGATGCCAACACTGAAAGACCTGAAGATGCAAAGAACTGGTGCAAGGAAACAAAGCCAGCAAGGGAATCCTGCAACCATGAGCGAGGAGAACAGAGCCCGTCAACCTTCTCCATCCCAGGGCAACACTAGGCAGCAGCGAAGAGTGATCAGACTGGCTTCTGAGCTGCCCACTTTACAGCAGAGCAGGAGAAAGGCAATGAATCCTAGCAATACACATTATCTACTTCTCCTCTTAAGCTCCTAGTAATGCAGAAAAATTACCAAGGATGTATGGGAAACATCAATAAATTTAGTCACCTAAAAGGCATCCTGAGCCACTCCATGAAGTAAAATATCAAGTACCCCTTAGATCTTTCTGATTCATTGACAGTCACAAAAACAGACTAGAATTAGTCAGATAGTCAATAAGTATACTTTGCTTTTATTTTTCTCTTTAAACCTTTGAAAGGAAACATTTTGTAAAACACTACCATGACCATGGAGACAGGGAAATGCTTGCAGAGATTGATCTTTATCTGCTGCTGAAATATGGAAAGCATATACTAGAATATTCTTGAATTTGCAAGTATCAGAACATAAATAGAACTTGTTAGGTTTTCATTTATTACATTACGTTTCACAGATGATGTATATACAAGCTCCCGAGAAACTGCACTTCATTTGGTATTGACTTAATGAAGGAATTCTCACATTAATCTTTTAAGCTGCACTGCTCTTTAGAAAAACAGACTCTGTGGAAAAGAAAACCCCCATAAATCTCTTCAGCTCTCTCCACAAAAATAGGCTTTTGTAGGCCAGCGATTTTCTTTGCACCTTTTCTTGTGGAAACAATTAGCTTACCAATTTTAAAGTATTAGGTGGGCCCAGCTGCTGGCTTTCCCTTTACCTGAGAATGTCTACGCAGAAAGAAACAAGGATCTAGTCTCATGGTACTACAATAAATACATCAATATGACAAGCAGGCTACTAAAGAGGTTAGGTCTTGAAGAAGCTTTCACTTACTAGCAGTCATCATGGGGTTTAGCACTTCCATGCCTAATTTGTTTCTACAAAATCTTCCTCATCTCAGAGACAAAACATTGCATTGCAACTCACTTGCCAAAAAGAAAACGCCAAAATTAAGTTCAAACTGTCAGAGATTAATTCATTCCTTTGAACTTTAGAACAGTCACCACAAGAACTAATTGGTCCTTTAGTGATTTTTCAAAAATTAAATCAGAAAATCAGACCTGTTCTTATTACTTTTCCACCGTGGATGTAGTAACCAAAACTTTCACATGAAGTAGGTTCAAAAGATGTCCAGGACTGCAGAAAAGTCCTAACAACACTGATTCATCCAAGCGACTGTTTTGAAAGTTTACTAAAGGCAAGATATGCTATTCCAGACAGCACGTACATTTCTCCAAAACGATCTTGAGGTTAATTTACAAACTTCCATTTTATTTAATGTGATGCACACTGCAATCAGCATTAACATTGATTTCTGCCCTAGTTGTACTGTCTAACCTGAAAAAATTAATTGCTTGGCTACATACATTGAAACTACCATTGATGCAATTGGCAAGAAACTCAAAATCCTAGTGATCACTAGTGTAGCAAACTTGATGCTGGCAGTAATTTAGGGTCACCTATATCTTCCTATCAAGAAAATTTAGTGTGGCTAAAAGTCCGATAGATATAATACGCCTGAACTAAAGCAGGCAGAAATCTTTAATAAACCATCTCTTTTAGTGATTTTACAGATATTTAAACACTCTTCAAAACAAAGTCAAGGATGTTTCTCTTCCCATGTGGGTAGCTAAAAGACAGGAGTAAAGAAAGGCACAGTATAAAAATGAAAGCATTCACATATAGACAGATCTTTTCCTTCTAGCGGTTTGTACAAAGCCAAATGGTTAAAATTATTCCCTTCTAAAATGAAATAAATGAAACTACCACAAAAATTTCATATTACATCACTTCACGCAGAGGTACTTTAAAGACACCGATTTCACACAGCTGTGTTGTATGTTCATGTAAATCATGAATCATAAGAAAACTTAGCATACACCTCAATTTATGTGTGTCACAAGATCCATTAAAAAAAAAGTTGCAAACTTCTTTACAGCTGGTTGTGCAACTGAGCCTCTTGGTGGGCTGAAATCATGTAATAGCTCCTAAAATTGTCTAAATACAATAGCGACGGCAATCATTGATTAGAAGGATAAATTTGAAGGATCTCCTTAAATTGAATCCACAACATCTACATAAACAAAACAAAAATGAAGTTTGCAGGAAAAATGGTAACGCCTGGGTGCAATTTTGAAGGCTGTTCTAATAAATTTGACTCAGAATATCTTGTTTTACTAGACTTTATAGCTCAACCTAATAATTATTGCTGTACAGTTGTCGTGTGCTTAAGACAAAGCAATAAGCCAGATGCTTCAAATTAAAGAAGAATTAAAAATCTACTCCAGTACATCACTATAAACATTGAAACAGGTTTTGTTCCGAGATGCAAAGAGTATTAAACTATGAAAGTATATTTATTCTACTAAATATAAGCATACTAGATGAGAACTTCGAAATTTAATTCTTCAGTCATCCAAATATTTGCATGACAGTAAAAGAATTTAACTAAAAACAGTTGCAGCACAGTAGCAAGTGCAAATGCCAAAGCTTTGGATAGAAATATGGTTTTCTTGTATTACCTTAATTCAGGCTGAAAGTAATTTTGTGTCAATAGCTTCTGTGAAATATTTGTATTTAAATAATAAATACTGGCCCATGCGGTCTCCTGTTGCTCTCTTGAGAATAGAGGATGGTTGTTCTGAACTATCACTGCAAAGTCAAGCAAATATTTTCCTAAAATATTTAAGACTTTTTGTGTTTGTTTGTTTGAATAAATTATTTACAGGACAGCTTATTTATCTTTAATGAAAGGTCCCGGCATGAAAATTCTAATAGTTGCATGACACGAAATTTGACAGATCTTACTCCCAGCATTGTCACAGTGTTGAGCTGAGTGAATATGAAAAATTAAGCTATATCATTGTTCCACAGAGAAGTTCCATCTTACAGTCTAATTGTCCTCTGATTTATGTGAACTTTTCCCCTGTTTTTCTATCTACTTAATGGAGTTACTCATGATTCACCAGAGCAAAGGTGTCCCTACTCATAAAAGGGCAACCAGACCCTCCCTAACCAAAATGTTGGCAGTTAGAAAAAAAATGTTTAGGAAATTCTCTTTTAATAATGCAGCATGCAGCAGCAGCATACAAGCCTTATTTTTAGGGCTGTATCCTGATAAACAGAGCTGTTCTATTTCATCCTAAAGCTCATTATCTATCACAGTCCAATTGTTCAGGCAAAAGTTACTGAAGTGATTATTCATCTCACTAGAGTGATGATCTAAAAGGTTGCCATTAACACAAACTTCCCTACATTTAGTTGTTACAAACTGCATTTCCAGCTCGCTTTGACAAAAATATTTAAGAGTAAGGTAAAACTTGAGAACTGAGACTCAAAAAAACTCCACTGTTACTTTAGAGAATACACGAAAACTTTTCCATAAAACCAAGTAATTCTCAAACACAACTGTGACTTTAGTGAGAAACGTGTTAACTTTCAAGGAAGAAAATGGAAGACAGCGGAAACAGCATAACCAAGAAATGAAATCCAGAGGACCTGCAAAAGGGAGATTCTGCAATAACTGCATATGCACTTGTGATTGCAGCAGAAGTCGGCACATCTGCATTAGCATTATTTTTGTAAGCTCCGTGAAAAAACACGGATGCAGGTGCAGAGACTTCAAAGTGGATGCAGAACTTCCAATTCTATTCAAACTCTCTGCAAGGCTTGTGCAGCCCACAGTGGAACCTGTGCTGCCCTGTCCTCACTTTACGAAAACAGCAAGATCAAAGTTAGCATATTTCCTCACAACACAGCATGGTCTTCCAGGTCTCCATCCCTCATTTCCCTCGGAGTTTTTGAATAGCTCACACGGAACCTTTAAAGTAGTAATCTCTTTCCCAGGGTTTCATGAAATTCAAAAGAATTTCAAAAATTCTCATCCTGCCCAAAGGGCATACGAGCCTACAGTATGCGAGCCTGACTGACATTGGACACTACACACCCTATACATAACATCTCATTAGCAAGAGATTAGCAAGTTCTGATATTTATTAGCAGTGGGAGTTCTGCATGAATTAATTGTTGAGTATTTATTTTGAGCTTCGTAAATTCCATTGCCTGTGTTCAATGCCATATTATCACGAGTAGACCAATAGTAATACTGGAGTTAGCTAGTTTAAGATGAGCTGAAGTTAGTCTATTGGAGCAGTAATAGTAACATACTCACAGGGAGCTCTCAAAATCTGGCACAGAATTCAAGACTTTTCCTGTTCTGGAGGCTTCTTCCTAAATACAGTTTTTCTCCATCATCTAACCTTCTTGATAGCACTTATCTCCATCAGATTTACTTTTGCAAACTATTTGCCTATAACGAAGGGCGTTTGACTACAGCACCTCAGAGAAAACTCTTGCTTCTTCCTTTCTAAATAAGCAATTCCCACCATTTCCTACTGAGATCTTTGCAAAGTTAAACCATAATCCTTTCTAAGAAGTCATTTTGTTCTTATTTTTCCCCCTCCTGACTCTGCAGTTGCTCTGTGGAGAACAGCTTCAGCTTTGTTCTTACCTAGCCTGCTGCATCAGCGGTAGAGTAGCATTTACCATTATTTCTGATGCAGAAATCTGTGTGCTCCCGCTGACATAACTTCATTACTCCTTTTTGCGGTACACTGTGTCTAACTATTAATAGACTTTAACCTGCACAAAATCCTGCTGCTAAGATTTTGTCTGGCACCAGATGGAGCAAGAACGTAGCTACACTTCTCAAGCAGTTTCAATGGACGGTAGTCCATTGGATTCAGATGTTCTCCTGCGACTTACAGATTTCTTTGGACTAGTTCATCTTATTGTTTTCATTTCCACTTTCTACACAAGTACTAGAGATGCTTCATTTCAGATTCCCTCCACAAACATGCCAGCTACTCAGCCCATCCTCACACAGCCACAGCTGAAGAGATGCTGTTTTTTTCTCTTCAGCCTTGAGCTGTTTGTAACAAACTCTATTATTACATTCTGTTTATAAGCCGGAGGGGCTTCGTAAAGAACATTGAGAAGGTTTTGCATGTCTATCAGTTCAGCTGATACACCCCTATGAAAAACTCAAAAAAAGATATTTAAGACAAAACAAATGTTCTTTGAGGGCTCAACTCAACCATCGTGGTCTTGCTGCAGTCTCTGGTAACTGAGCAAGAACTCAGGCCAAAAAAATCATGTTCAGAAAAACATTGCAAGGCTGTGATTTCATTCCTAGTGTTACCTTATGGTTTAAGTAGCTCCCTTGGCTCTTACACTTGTAGCAATTAGAATTTCCAGACAGCTCGGTGGCAGGTATTCTAAGCTTTCTCTATATTGCAGCATTAACTGGCAGATGGCAGCCAATTCTTACCGTGAATGAATTAAATTCACTGGTCTTATACACAGTTGTAAGCCTAACGACTAATTTAAAGTTTTCAAAATTTTCATTTTGTCTCTTACAGAAAGTTGCAAAGCATCAACAACAGCCAAACTACACGACGCACGTCTCAATTTTTATCACGGCCCGACTTGAAGTAGGAGATGCAGGTCCCCTGCAGGTGCTGTTTCT
Organism: Crypturellus undulatus; assembly: GCA_013389825.1. NCBI lineage: Eukaryota > Metazoa > Chordata > Aves > Tinamiformes > Tinamidae > Crypturellus > Crypturellus undulatus. The sequence goes on along the minus strand of VWPW01019428.1, from coordinate 30,886 downwards.
GGATTTCATGACTATTTTGTGATTTTTGTGCTTCTAAACCTTTCTTCTTATGATAGCCTTTTCAGCAATTAGGTTATTTAAACATAGAGGAATACTATCTACTGAAAAACACTAAAACCACCTGCTTGATCAGAAGAATGGAGTAGCAAAGAAGGACTGACCTCAGTATGTTCTTGATCCATTCAATCACCTGCAGATGGAATTTTATCACAATTGTATCCCATACCACACAGATATCTCCTTCCATGACAATGAGAGTTATTTAATATATCCACATGGCAAAAAATAAACTGTGTGTATGTCAAAGCTGACAGCTTCCCTTCATATGACCTGAAGTCCATGGCTACAGCAGATAATTAGTAGTCTCAAAAAATCAGAGCTCTTGGCCTCCTGTATTTTTGGTGCTCTTTTCTATGAGCAGGTATTCATGTTGAAGTTTAAAGTTACATTGTGATATTGTTATACACTGCTGCATTATAAATTTCTTGCCTGCCTACTATTAAAAATTCACTAATATATATTTAATTGCAACGGCAAGTTTACATTACAAATACACAATTGTCTGTGCAAAAAGTTAGCTGGGCAAACAAGCAGTTGGATGCATTTTACACACGTAATTAGCTGATGCATACAGACTTTCTGTCTGTTTCTGATTACTGTTGACTGCAGCCCATGTGCTCTTCCCATTCTTAACGTAACCTCAACACCCATCTACAAGGAAAACACCTGCTTTAGCAGTAATGCTCAACTATATTTAACATCTAGTATTACACAAAAATCATATGGACATAACACACAATGAGGGGAAAGAAAGGGTGAAGGTGAAACTTAGTAAACAGAATGGGAAATAGTTGTAATAATAGCCCGAGAGCTTTATTAAGCAAGCACTTTATTAAACTGCAATGTACTACTTTATTGCTTTTAAAATATGTTAACACTATATCACAGTTCCCAGCAGCATGAAGTCTTTCCAGAAAATGTGTCATCACTGTACGCAGCATATTTTATAACCAGTATAATTCTGTTTTATTATATCCAATAATATTTTTCTGAAATTCTAGGAAGTCTTCCCACAAAAGACAAGTAATAACCATATTTTAATCAACTGGCACTAAGTAAACTCTCCTTAATGCAGGAAAAAAATAACTTATTACATTAAAGTGTCCTTAGCTTCATTTCTCCTCCCCACAATGAGTTTGGAAATAAAATCTTCAAGTATCTCATTCATATACTAAGTAGCACAAAGACTTTCAATAATAAAGTATTTTACTTCCATGACTGATCTCAACATTAACTATACTTGCTAAAAGTAGCTGGCAAAACCCACAATCTTGCACATTATGCTATTAAACCACACAAAAAAGGGAATTATCCTAACAAAGCCAAAAAATACACGTCCTTTGTTTCACGTATCCACAAACATTAGCAAAAAAAAAAAAAAAAAAGTTCTGTGCATCTGAAGCACAACAAAGTAGTTTTCTTCACTTACCAGGCTTGGATTTCTGCTTTGTGATGTGCCTGTGATTGGTAAACGTTGCTCCGCTGCCTGGTACAACTGTTCCTTCCTCCAGGTCCGACTCCGGGATTGTAGCACAGCCACCTAGTTGAAATGCAAGAACATAATGGTGTTTATGTAACAATACAAGTTCATCAGGGCATGAGTAAGGAAGAGAGATGAGAAATTAACTGGTATGAAATCCTGAAAATGTATAAAACTGCCAAAGCCTTTACTTCAAACTTGACAAAAAATCCTGTGAAGGATAACTGTAACTACTGTTTAGATAACTGATTATGTCTTAATGATTTCTCTCTACTACTCAGGCTGTTTTTTTTTTTTTTTTTTTTTTTTTTAAGAAAAAAAAAAAGAAAAAGAGTTTGAATGTATGAAACCTACAAAGTATGCAAAAACTGATTGCTGAATTTGTTCAATCGGTGTTGAATTTACAAGCTGGAAATAATTTCATCTGTGTTAAAAATCAGATCACTGGGAGTGGGTTTTGTAATAAAAATAATTAAATGTGAATGGAATAACTTTACAAAGTCCACAAAGCTTAGGAAGACTGTTAGCTTGCCATGGAGAATGACATATGGTGATTTTTTTGGATAGACTATTGGATACGCTCTTTTTATTAGTGATAGACATGGAAACACAAGGACACTTTCACTGTTCAGCTGCACACTGCATTGCTAGTGCTTTTACTCTCCGTGTGATCTTCGAATATATGAAATAACTGTTTCTTCATATTTTGCATTACCTTCTGAGCAACTCACTACAGAGCACAACAATGCAAAGCATGCCCTTACGTAGTTGCAATCTTTTCCGAGAATGGCAGTATGAGAGGTTTTTGTCAGATCCGCATGCATTTCAAAGAAAGGAGTAGCTTGTTAGCCCAGCTTGAAGACCATGTTTTCCTTAGCACGTTAGTCAGTTAATTCGTATTTCTGCATCTTTGTTTAAATATTCTTAGGAGCTCTTATTAGAGCCTGAAACTTAGCTCAGCAGTTTCAGATTAGCACTTGAGCAAAATCCCAAGAAAGTGTATAAAAAGCTCTATGCCCAACTGCGAGCAAATATTCACCTGCTTACAAATTTAGCTCTTACTTAAACATTTTGTTGGTCCAAGACCTAAGTTTACATCTCATTCTCTAGTCCTCACAGGATTACCACTAGCAAGCAACAAATCCCTTTATTTACACTCTTCTGAAATTATGTGCTTATAAACTGTAAATCAACTCCTGATGGAAGAAAACCCAGGCTTTTCTGCTTTACGTTCTATTTTTAAAAGAAACACTCTATTCCAGTCCTTATGACTTGGGTACCCAATTTGCAGCAAAACAGACCATTCTAACCACAGAACTTAAAACAATAGAACTTTTGTTAAAATAAAAGGTATCATCCCAACAACATTGTACAGCCTGTTGCGTTCTCAAGAAGGAAAGCTGCATTTTCCTCAATGTTTTCAGAAACTCTGGTAAGACAATGCACAATAAACTGTATTAATGAACCACTCTTATTTTTATCAGCTTAAGAACTGATACAACATCTTTTCTTTCTAAGGGAGACAGACGGTACAAGCTACTGATAGACAAACCCTGTCAGCCAATCTAAGATACATCATGGATTCATGTTTGACAAAGTGAGCAGCTTAATTAGAAAGAAGATTAGGAGTAAATGTGTCAACAATGTACGGAGGGAGACGATCCATCACAATTTCAGATATTTAGGGTACCCACTGTGAAATGGATAATTAGAATAATGTGGATAATATGTTCCTGATAAAATACATTAATACTGGAGTAGCGCCTGACACTGTAAAAATACCTACACCCGAAATGAAAACAAATAGCAAACTAATATTTCTGTTCCCAGTCGCAAATTGTGACTAAAATGTAAACTATGAGATCTGCCGAAATAGAAACCATTGCTTTAAAATTCAATTTATTTATTCATCATTCTTTTCTTCTCAGATAAAATCTGTCCTATTAAACAGAAACCTGTAAACATAGTGCACATTAAGGTCTCACACACAAAAAGAACTAGTAAGAATGGTATCATATTCTAAAACATTTTACAACATTTGATATCATTATGAATGAAAATTCACTTCGTCTATTAACATATGTTGAATTTCTGCACACAAATAAAAGAACTTTTACAAGAATTACTCTGAAACCTGAAATTCCTAACTTATGCAGCCTTAAGAACTACCGGCTTTTCATGCTGACAGGAGCTAAATAAGGTTTAGAAAAGGTCTATTTGCCCTTAGGTTTACCACCCTACTTTCTGAAAGGATGCATGATTTCCTGCTCTCAAATTTGATGTCAGAGATTGTTAAGATTTACTTGTCAACTAATACAGTCAGAACATACCAAAACTAAAAGCAAAATTAACTCTGTGTGTGACATTACTTTCCCAATATTGAGAATTGAAATTTTACTGACAACAGACTATTTTACATACAAAAAAAGCACAGACAGATTATACGGAGCAATAGTATCAGCAGTTCTTTCAATATTTTGAGTAGTAGCTAGTTCTGGTAGGACTAGGAGCTGGTCCACCTGAATTGTTCTTAAACATTATTGTTCCATAAATACCTTCAATGTCCCAACAACAGTATTCTCAGTGGGGCTATATTTCACCCAGATCCCTGCTGCAGTAATTATTTCAATGAACTACCAGATAAGAATGAAATATAACAGTGATAATTTTATAGTTTTTCAGGATATGAGGTATGTTTGATGAAGATCTTTAAGACCACAATTTTTCTGTCCTCTTCTTCCCATACCACTATTTTTTTTTTCTACCTGCAATTAGAATCTGCCGGATCACATTCCTTATATCATCCAGATGTTTAGAGCTAGGCAGGATGACCTGGACCCCCACATTTACATAACAAACTGTACACAGAAATACAAGGAATATCAGCTGCTGCTACTGAAATCCATGCTAAATTCCACTTTTGTACGTCCGTGGGCACAGTAACCCATCGTCATGATGGGCAGCACTGGCAGCTGCTCTGAGTCCCCAGAGGAAAGGAGGGGCAGTGGGTACAAGGCAATTGTCATGTTCTGGAGAAAGAATGTGAAGAATGGGAAATAAGGCACAAACATACACCTGTAAATACAACATTTAAACCACATTATTCAGTCGGGATTTTACACTTCAAAAAATATTTTATAATTCAGAAAAACTAGAATGAAAGGAACTCACTCCTTTTAGAAGCCTGAACTTTTTTCAGTTTCATGCTGCTAAAGTTCTACTGAGAGTTCTATTTAGACTCAAGGACTAACTGAATTTTAAGTGAGAACTGGCTCTGGATTCTAGCACATCTGTCTCCATATCAAAAGGTATCTATTGGGTGTCCCTTTTAGAAAGTATTTACAACTTTCATCCATCTGGAGTCCCATGAAAATCACAATGGCATAATCATTCACAATCACTGATAATTATTTAAGTGAATGGTAAAAAGCAGGAAAAGTAAAATATTTAAGGGAAAAAAAGGAGGGGGCAGGGAAAGAGGCAGGACTAGTACATAAATCTACAGACTGGAAATGATCCAGGTTGAGAATTTCTCCAGATGTCAGTGCTGTAAACAGTGCTTCATAAAATGAATTTCACCATTAATTGTTGGAAGCAATAACATCTAGAATACATTATTATATTTGACTGATTCTTCTCTCTCTTTCTGTGCAGCTAAAATGCCTGTCTGACATCAGAGATCTTTTATCCAAGCAGCAAACTGCAGGCGGCAAAACTGTTTGATAGGGTACAACATGCACAAAACTCAAGCTAATTGTAAACTTTGTTCACCAGGAAATGAGACTTCTCTTGCTTATTTTCACTGTACCTGCTTTTGCAACACATGCAGTTCTTAAGTAGGAAAAAAAAAAAAAAAAAAAAACCAAAAGAAAAAAAAACAAAAAAAAAAAAAAAAAAACACCCAAAGGAAACATAACCACATAATACATACGTAAGGGTAAAGCACTGACAGTTTTCCTACAGGTTCCTATCACCACATTTTTACACGTTTTAATATGATTCTAAAAACTGAAAAACAGGAAAACAAGAGTAGTATATGTCTAAAGAATAAAGGTACTTTCAGGAGAAAGACTCTTTTAGCTTCCTCTTTCTTTACCAGTCAATCACAACCCAAACTACTCCAGTTTCCATTTTCCTCTCAAAATCCTTTCTAAAAAGCAGGTTTTCATCCATGTACATACCATTCTATGATGGACATAATCTAAATAGCGAAGTTACTTCATAGAGAATTTCAAAACTATAGACCAACGAATATGCAGGTTTTTTTTTTTTCATACTGTCATGTTTAAGGAAGTGGATACTAAAAATGTAATCTAAGGCATTAGAGATGGTTCATTCTAAAACAGTCTCTTAGACAAAACAATTACTTCTTACTGACTCTATTGGCAACATTCAGTAAAGTCCTACGAATTTTATCAGAATCTGCTCAGCAAGAAGTAGTTTGCCTGCTTAACTAAACACTTCACACAGTCTTTGTGGCTAGATAGTGCTAGTGCCACTGCCCAGAAGAGAGGAAGAAGAAAGTTTTCTATGGAAGATTTGGAAGTGTAATGAGGTCTAGGCAAGACTGACCCAATGTCACTGAGTCCCACATTTGAATAACCATGTGCTGGAAATGTAAGCATATTCCCATAAAAAAAAAAGTATAATAAATGAAAGAGAGAGGAAAAGAGAGGAAGCAAGAGAAGGAAAAGAAAGAGGGAAGGGAAAGAGGGGGGTGGGAGTGCGAGAGAGGAGGGAGCACACAGCATGCCCATTTGCACAGCAACAGCTGGCCAGTTACAAAACTCTGGTTTTGTTCAGTCAGCCAGGATGGACATAACCTGATCAAAAGTATTTCTGTATGACATTCCATTAACAAAATAAACTCAATAATAAAATAAATAAATAAAATAAAAACATACTGACTGCACATACAGCCCCAGGCCATCGTAGGTTACAATATTTTCATTACAAGGGAGTACCCAGGAACACACAAAGCTGTTCTCGTGCTTGATCCTTGTTATGTAGAAATGTTTATTAAGGAAACCCCCAGTTCAGAATTTCCCTGCAGTAAGTTTCAATTAGTGAGAGCTACACACAGTTAATTTGCACCAATNACAAGGGAGTACCCAGGAACACACAAAGCTGTTCTCGTGCTTGATCCTTGTTATGTAGAAATGTTTGTTAAGGAAACCACCAGTTCAGAATTTCCCTAGTTTGTCCTGCAGTAAGTTTCAATTACTGAGAGCTACACACAGTTAATCTGCACCAATTGTGTAACTTCTGCTGATCTTGTAGCATGTTCAAATATTTCAAAAGTTCCTGAATTAGTAAAATCTTGACTTAGGAAGTGTGGGGTACTTCAACAGTACAGTCTCTTTAAGACAGCAGCTAGGCCATTTAAATTGTCAGATTGCCTTGGCCGTTTTCCAGGATGCCATTCCTAGAATGGCATTGGGAATCACATTGCTAAGAACAGATCTGACAGATGTTTTTGTTAAAGAAGCATTACTGGACACTGAGCCGAGCATACAATCAAAATGAACATTCAGTAGTACCCTTACCAAGGCCAGACTGAGAAAAGAATAGGAGTAAATTATATAAGTCGTTCCGCATTTACCAAAAGTCACTTCTTACTCACTATGAACAGCGGATGAATAATGACAGTTGTGCTTCAACTGCATAAATCTCCTGTTTCATCTAACAACAGAGTCACCTGGTGAGCGGGAACTGGTCAAAAAATGTGCTCTTTGTGTCCTGATGTGTGCTGGAAGAAGTAATTATTACTCGGTTGTGTAGTGCTTGGAGGACTTCCATCTCCCTTTATGTAACAGCATAAAAAAATGGTTTATATCATGGGCTTTTCAAGGGGAATAGCAACCCCTGACAAACACCAGAACAATACAAATCATTGTAACTTTTTGGAAGTCCACTGTCTAACATAACACCTGGTGCTCTTTGACTGGGATTCAGGCCTTCTTCCCCTTCTGTTCACTGCCGCTCTAACTGCAGACCCATTTAGCATAGTTGTACAGGATTTTCTTTCAAACGCATACATACTGCAATAGCACAAGTTACACTGTCATCAAAGTATTTTCAAGACAGCTTTCTTCAGTAATGTAAACCCCATTTGATACCCTTTTGGGGAGCTAGATGAGGAAAGTGCAAGAATTTTGTTGTTACTGGTTTTATTTTACATACATAAATTCATTTTGTGCATGTATATGTGCGTGTGTGTCTGTGTGTGTGAAATATATATTGCATTGCATCAAGGATATTGTTTTCAGTAACACATTTATTATATTGTTTCAGTAATGCAGGGTGGTAAGGCAGGTAGATCTTTAGAAATTGTTAAATTACATCTAAAAACGAAATAGGTAACGTTCCCTTTGATAAAGATGCATACATGCACACTATATATATGTATATGTGTATGCATACGTAAAAAACAGAAAATTGGGGCTTACTAGTGAAGAAAGNTATATATATATATATGTGTATGTATACATAAAAAACAGAAAATTGGGGCTTAGTAGTGAAGAAATTATATGTCCTTATTTCCTACAGAGAAAATTTGCGGAGTTATTAGGTATTTTCTGTTTGTATGCAACTTAAGAGTGTCTTGGAGTGTTCTGCAGTACATTGGCACCTCACTTTAAAATGAGGATTCCTTCATTNAGTGTTCTGCAGTACATTGGCACCTCACACCTTTAAAATGAGTATTCCTTCATTAGCTTCAAGGCACAGATAGCTACCTACCCTCAAGAACACAGAGAAATATTGATCTAGGCAAAAAAAAATTATTAACAAGCCAGTAATGATGAAAGGAAACTCAGAAGTAGGGGTTATTAAAAATCAGGATTTTTGACATGGCTGTGAACGTAAGTGATATGGAAATTTGCTATACAGGTTCTTTTGGATACTTGGGAATAGCCCAGGAATAGCCAGACAGATGCAAAATGAAAGGGTTATTACTTATCAAGGTAAGAAAGAGAGTGAAATCAAAGAAAACACATTTGAGATAGATGTTAATACGTGAGTTTGGGCAATGGAAAAGACAAACAAAAACTCCTGACATCAGATGCACAGTCAGATATACTGTGGATAACTGAGGATGGTGGAATAGTAATGGATGGTGGAACCAAATGCAGATACTGAAAGATATATGCTGTTCTGAAGGCAAAATTTTAAATGGCACAGTAATACTGCACAGCAGAAAAGTGATGGGCCATTGGAAGAGTAGTACCAGAACTGATTAATTTGGAAAAAGGATTAAAGAGTGGCTTACTGAAAGTAGGGTCAAACTTTAGCTATAGACCATGGAATCACATTGCAATACCATACAGCAACAGCATCATAGTGCTACAATATCATATAGCAACAGATCGTATTGCTTTACCATAAAGCAAAAGCAGCTGCTTTAACAGAAAAACTAGAAAAGTCATAGAAGTGATCAGGATTAACAAATAAACGAACAAACAAAAAATAAAAAGTCCCAATGTGATTGTGATGACCATGAAAAGGTAAATGCAATTCTGAAATCCGTCTGGGTTGAACACACCTGAAATGCTATGCTCAATTCTGGTTACCATGTTCACAAAAGATTAAATAAATCCAAAACAAATGTAGTAAAATATTACTAAGATGATACAGAAACAACCTAATGTAAGAATAAGAGAGTAAAGGATTATTCTTTGTATAGCCAAGAGGACTGAAAACAGATGGGCTCTTCTTTATCAATAATGCAACTAGGCCAGAAATCTTTCACCTCAGTAAAATAAAGGACATTCTTGAAACAATCATAAATTAATTTTGAGTTAAAATTAGAAGGTTTCTGACTCATGAGAAGGGCAAGGGGCTCATAGACACCCCAAATAGAACTACTGGAGGTAAACTATTCTAAACACTATTCTAACACAGAATTTCAGCATTCTGAATGAGGAATTTCTTTGCTATCCCTCTCCTTCCCTCTCCCCTTCCTCCCTTCCCCAAATGAAAAAGGCGAGGGAAACACGACAAAACAGATACTGTTAGTATCTATTAGTACTTTGTAATTATCGAATTATGTGGATAACAATCGCTAGTTATCTAATCATTAGAATACTAAATTCATTAGTATTTTCTATTTTATCCAACAATAATGTCCTGGAAAATTCAAAGACAACAACAGATGCAGTATAAAAGGAAGGAATTAATTAATTGTAGCCAACAATCAATTAGTTCAATAGAAAATAATTTTTAAAAAATGTATAAATTCTGGAACCACAGTAGGATTAAAACCTTCTGCTGACACCAGTTCTGACAATTGTGGTTTCTTACAGTATTTGGTAAGCAAACTTCATGTATTTATATATGAATGGACATTTAACAATAAAGATATAGAAATGTCGCACGCAGAAATTCAGGACAAATAATCAGACATTATCGTTGTATGAAGACCCATCCTCTCTTCTCTATCTCCAGACAGCTCCTAGTACAATTGGTGACAACGCAGTTGTGTTAAAAATTAATCAAATGGTAATTATGAATTGTATTTTTTTCCAATAGAGTGATAAATCATGATTTTTATTTGCTTTAATCCTCTTAGTACTTAACACCTTATTTACCATCTTCTCCACTTATCAAATTAATCCAAATGTTATCTTGTGTTTGGTCAATTTTTCACAAAGCTAAAATCTGTGCCACTGATTTTAGGAGAAAAAGAAAAGTGTGGTTCCTGGCACCATCATACTGAGACAGAACCTGAATGCTTTCTTACTGTGCAAAAGCCTGCGGCAAACATCATTATTTTGGCAGGTCTAAGAATAACTGAAAGTTAAAAAAAGCCATGAGTATCAATACACAAGTTTTATATTTCTCAAACAAAAAAGTACCTTTGGTTACTTTTACTATCATTCAACCAGTTTATTTTGTGGAAATAAGCCTATTTGGAGCATAAAACTTAAAACCATGGTTTCTCCTGCTAACACAGAGATTTCTCTTTCATTGGTGCAACTCCTTCCTACTCAGCAAATTTTATTCTATAAAGTGTATCCACTTTCTAGATTTTCAAGACTTTCAAGATAGACTTTCAAGATTTCAAGAGTTACTACACAACAGTGTGTAAATCACAAGCAACTTTGCTAATGCCAGTGGTGTTTAAATGTTATGAAAATGATAAAACGGAAAAATAAAATTGATGTTTGGATATTTCTTGTTGCTTAAGAATGAAGGACTTAACAATTCACAGAAGCAAATATTTTGCGCAATACTTAGTGCCTGAAAAATCAGACATCTGCAAATATGAGATATTGTGCTCCCCAAAATCTCTAACCACTTGGGAGAACCTTGACAGTGAGCTTTTTGGACAGGAGGGAGAGCTTTACCTTGGCTAATGTCATCAAATGAATTACATCCACTAGAAGATAAAGGATATTTAAGGAGAAATATGCTCAAATCCAACCTGCTCTTGTTGGCAAAACCATGTCTGTTTTTATAATACAAGGCTAAGTCTGAAACAAAGTGGCTTTTTTATAGGGGAAAGAACAGGATTAACTGTACTGTTTCATCCTTTTAAAAAGCTGACAGTGCTGCTACTGTCCAGAATAATAAATTAAGCGACCAAGCAAGTGGAATGAGATGCTTTCAAGAAGCTGTTTATATGCTGTAGGCCGTAACTCTCTAAATCAATTCTCTGATTTTTAAGAATCGTCTTTTACCTTGACTAGGAGGATGGATTACTCATTTTAAAAATGATTTTGATAACTATTACAGAATACTCTGAAACCTGCTAAAGCAGAAGGTAAAAGCTGTATGATGCCCTCTTCCCTTCAAATCCAAATCATATTTGTATCTGTTCAACATATATGCATAAGTTAAAGAAAGTCTATGGCAATTTAAATCTTGCAACATATAGCTTAAATAAAATATAACTTATATAAAAGTAATTAAGAAATCTGTACAAACATCTTTAAGGAGGCTACAAGCAGAAGAAAGCCATCTGAAGAGTAAAGGAACAAATAAGCTATCCAAGATATACAATAAAAATATTAGTCAAGTAACTTGAAACTGAAAAAAGGAGGAGTGGAAACGAGAGTCTTTCACATTCCTTTGTCCAGTCAAAACAATCAATAAACAAAAGCAAGGAAAAAAGGGTTGTGGGGACCTATTTTTACTGATTTGTGCAATATTATTCCACTTTTGTATATGCATTTTTAAAAAAGTGAAAATATTTCATTATCTTTAAAACTTATCTATAGGCAGTCAGCTGAGACTTCAATAAAATAGGGAGCTTATTTTACCATCCCAGTTTGGGGATGCCTTTGCCCCTTCCGCGCTAGCAAAAAATTAAGACTGAAGCCATGTGCTATGTCATATCTGGACAGCCATTGAGCTGAAAATTAACCCAACAGAAAAATGCACAAAGGCAAACACATGAGAACCATGGTGTGATTTATTGCAATGGACCCACGGAGGTCATTTAGTCCAGCTTCCTGGTCAAAACAGGTTGAGTTAGGTCATGCTGCTTGGGGACATATTCAGTTCTGAATATCTCCAAGCCAGTATATACTAAATAATGTGTATAAATAACAGAGTTTTCCTCTGCTTTGCTTTCATGCTGATTTGAAAGCTGGCGAGACAGAAATCTGAGAAGGAAATGCCTCCTCGTGGACACGGTGGCCGAAGGAAGCTCTTAGGCATGCAGCGAGTTCAATGCTGGCCCAACGAAAAGGTCTGAGAGCATTTCCCAACATTGAAATGAAGCAATAAGAAAGTGTCACAGGTCATTTATTTTAGATAGTAAAGTATTAATCACTTTGCTCATTGCATAGGCTCATTCTGGCCTTCTTTTGTTATAATCAAAATTATGTTCTCATCAGTAACTAATGCTCTGCATGCTTCAAGACACAACAGTTTATGGATCCACTCTGAATCTTTCGTCTACTCTGTTTCTGCAACAAACCTCAAAAATTATCTTGACTTTTAATTTATATAGATCGGTTAGTTTACTGAATTGCTATACACACACCACTAAAGATCAAGGATACATTTCATTAGCCCAGAGTGCCCTCTTGGTCTAATCTGGCCATGCCCATAATATGAAGTGAAGCAGAGCAATAGCAGGATATCTACAGAGTAAAACAGCTGATCTTGAGGTTTGGTGTTCACTCTGTTCATATTTTAAGAGTCTTATTCGGACCTGACGTATAGCCTGAATGTCTATGTGAAGCTGCAGCACATTTGTCAGAGCACAAGGGAACATAGGAGGTATCCTCCAAGAACCCAGTCTAGTGTTCCCTCAATTTTTTTTCTAAGGCTTTAAAAATTTTGTTTATGTTTTCACACTTAACAGATCAAGTCATTCTCTCTTTCTCATGTAACATTTATAAAATCAGAAAAGCACCTAGAATACAACACACCTCCAAGACTCCAAAATGGACAGAAACATGAGTACGTGATAATACAATATAGGATTTTTTTAAAAAAAAAAATCAACAAAGCTTCTTCTAACCAAGCAATCATTTCAACACACATTCATAAAGTTTTCTTACGCATTCAAGCTTAAGCCAAAGCACACAATTCAACTGGAAAATTTCCTTGATATGAGCAAACTTGCCTTTAAACTCACTTTCAGAAAAGCTCATTGGGGATACCAGAAGCGTTAAGCTTCACCCTCTTCTGCAACAGAAGACAGGTACAGCAAGGTAAAGGGTTGAAGCAACGTTATTACCTTGCTGGCTTCTCTTGCACTATGCTGTAATGTCACTGCTCACGAAAACAGTCATGAAGAGAAATAACTGAAAGAATAACGAATTCAGCGCTTGAAATGACCCAGTTCTGCCCCGGCCTCCAGCAGGGATCAGGGTCGATACAGCAGGGCAGAGCAGCACAGGCTTCGTGCCCTGGCGCATCCCATCCTTTCACAATTACCAGTACTGTGCTACCTTGACAAATTATTTGAGAATACTCCCACCTACTGATATCCTATGTATGCTAACCGCCGCTTCACAGATAGAAAAGACATTACCTAGAAAATAATTTGTCTAAATGGAGTTACTCAAATCCAGATTCAGTTTCCGCTATGTAGTCAAAGAGCCTGTAGGTAGAATAACTTCAGCTGGCACCAAGCTTAATGCTTTCTTTATCGATCTGCCCGTAGTTTAAGTGCACACACAAGGATATGGATTGTTAAACAATTCTTTTTAGTCTATGGTTGACTATGGAAATATTATACACACCGCCGCATCATCTGCACTTTCTCAAACGTGAAAGGCTACTTACAGCTGGCTGTTCCTTTTATCCTACAAATCTTCTAACACTTGTGGTATTTTCTGAGCACTGCTTAAATGGCTGAATTTGTTAAGAACCAATTATGCAAGACATGCTCTTTGTTACAGCCTATATTGTAAACAATAAATACAATATTTGATTTACTTCTTGTTGTAGCAAGGTACATTAAATTCTTTGTACTACTTCTCCTCCCTGAGTTCTTTAGCTTGTCCTCATTTAAAGATTTCAACCAAAAAAATAAACACAAGGGGAAAGTTAATGTTTTAAATTCATATTTTGTGGCAGAGGTAAACAACTAGGATTTATAAAGGGCTTGGTACATTGTGCTCAGTGGAATAAATAGGAATAAATCAATACAATTTTAGTATTTTCAGTATACTTTTATTTCATGAAAACACAAGAATAGCATTCCCTTCATTTTGCCAAAATTGCACAAGAAAAACCCTCCCTTTTATAATCCCTTGTCTTTGTCTTTTTTTCTGCCAAAATACAATTCAATACTTGTGTTTTCCTTTTTACTAGCACTAAATTTGCACAAATAATAGCAGAATAAACATCACCTGTTCCTCCCTTTCTGTCCAAACACTCAAGGAAGTCTTGTCTGAAGCAATGAATTCCTACTGTGAAGCAAACCTTTAGAAGTACTTACAGTGTTCTTTATTACACGCTCTGCTAAGTCAGCAGGTTAGCATCTACTAGGTGAATATGAGTAGAACAACAACAAACACTGCTGTTAAACTCATGGGACAAAGCCTGGCTGAATCAAGACCATGGCAGAATTCCCAGTGTCTTCAATGGGACCAGGATTTCTCCCTTATCTTGCTGATCAAAACAATTTTTTCCACTGTTCAGAAGGACCAGATTGCTGTACCAACCAACATTTGCTGTAACGCAACTTGTCATGCTGAATTTTAAACTGTATATAGCTCCATAAACACTCCTTTTTCATTCTACCAAGGTAAACTGTTGACTTGCCAAAAATATTATGACATAATCGAACAGCAAACACAACAAAGATCTTCCTTTCATCTTAGCAGAGAGCCAGATGGACCAGGGTAGCTAATGCAAAACACTCTCTCCAAAGTATATCCTTACCACTGATGTGCAAATAAACAATTATCACTCCCTCACCACCCATTACCAGCCACTCATGGTCCAACCTACTAAAGTGGCAAAGCTGCATTAAAAAAAAAAAAAAAAAAAAAAAAAGACAGGTTTGACCCACAAAGTGCTTTAGCTGTTTGGCAGTGACACATTGCAGAAAGCTTCAGTGAACCAAAGAGCAAATATTCTAAGTAGCAGCAGCATCTACATAGCACATACCAACCCTGAGAGTAGACTACCCAGGAATATCAACACCTGCTATAGTTCTTCCCATTGCTTGTGTAGTTATAATAATCAAAATGATTGCATGTATTTGCAATTCCACAGCCAGAGAGAACCAAGTTAACCCCATGCAAATCAACCTTGCACTGAACTAGAGTAACACCACTTTACATGTGCTGAAAATGGAGCCAAAAGTAAAGGCACTGTTTTGACAGAAAGATGCTTACGAACTTTTATTTTGAAATATTTGTGAAATCTGCTCTAAGAAGATCATACAGCAAGCATATATTCCTCAATAATTAAGTGAAATAATAAAACAAAATAATCAGATTGGTGAATTTGGTCTCCTCCTGTGAAAAGTAATGTATGCAGAATAATTAATTCTGTTAATATACTGCCTGTAGGAAAACAGGGCAGTCTCTTGCCACAGGCATCATATGAGCCTGTTACACTTTCAGAAGTACTTCTAGCTCAGACTACTGGGTTTCCCTATGCTCCTATGATATATATATTTTTAAATCTATAACATGCAACACAGCTCTCGCTAAATCCAAACCTCTAATTCCCTCATCGTAAGATTTCTGGGTTGATTCTACTTCACATAACTCTATAGAATTTCGTTCTTCTCAAGTTTATGCTAGCAAATAATCAAATCAAGCATCTCTAACAACATAAGAACTGACTGTAGTCAGTATAGTATATTAACTGCTTAATTTCTGTCAAATTATTGCCTGATTTATTGATAATCTGATTCAAGTGAGAATGCAAGTTTATAACTTCACTTAAGTATCCTTGAACAACAGCTTACTACATCTAACTACTTTGGTTACAGATGAACACTCAATTTTAGAGAAGACAAAACCAAGAAGAGCTACTAAAATTTATCTAAATAGAATTTTAAGGCCAGAAGGAATCCATCTGACCATTTAGCCAGATTTTACATTTACATGTCCTCACTAATTCTTAAACGTAAGCATGCATTTATTTCTAAACTGCTTTTAAAAATGTCATCAGCAATTCCTTCTGCTAAAAAAAGAAAACATGACTTTTTAACTCAGAGTTTCATTTGAAAAAAAAAACAAGTGCTAAAAGAGACACATACTTATCAGTACCGTGATACAGTTTAAAAACACATCATGAAAGATTTCTCAGTGCGGCTATAAAATTTAATATAGTTCAGCACCACATAACTTATGTAACAAAAAAAAGAAAAAAGGTTGTTCATAATATTTATTACCGTCTAGCTGCACTATTTCTGTTCAGTCATCCATCTGAATTAAGGCATCCTTCATCATCCATACACATCAGATCTCCTCTTTGATCTCTAATGGCAAATTTAAGGGCTGAGTAAATGTTCTTTGAAATGCACAGTGTGGCACAGCTGCTTATTGTTACATTGAAGACAGTATGTCATTAAAATGGAAATTCAATTAATACAGTGGAACATCCCCCTAATCATATCCCATCTTTGAAGTAACACCACTTTCAGTGATAACTAATTTCTAGTTAACTCTTTTTTTTTTTTTTTTCCTCCACTCAAGTAGAATAATAGCAAAGCTTTGGTTAAGGTCAGAATTAATAAAGCACATCTTTCATCAAAATACAGAGATCAACAGGCAACCAACACAACTGTGGAATTTGCACTTACAGTACACTGCAGACACTCGGAGATGAATCTTTCCATGTTAATCACATGAAATTTATCAAGACTGAAATTTTCACCAGTTTGCTGAAAATTGTTATAGTCCTACAAGAGCCTACTTTAAAAATGCTTCATTAATTACACATTATATTATTTAGCAACATTCTAATCAAGGGAATGTCAGCTAAATATTTGCCTTAAAATATAGCTGAACCAAATGAAAACCTTTGTTACTCAAATTTACACAGCTTTTCGCTTTTGCTTGTTCCAAATCAATGCTGTTTGAGGTTCAGCCAATAGTACAATGTATATTTTTTTGAGGATTTTTCACTATCTGCCAGTGTCATAAAACACCTTATGTTTGATTTCATTAGATTTTCCAGCTCAAAAGTCAGATCAAAGTGCTAGAACTGGGTGAATCTGAATAAACTCAAGGGAAAGGGAAATCTGAATTTATGGACTTTGGCTGAGCATATGAACCATCCACCCCAGCTTCATGAGTAGACTAAAAGCTGGTTGCTCACAAAGTTGTACAGTAAAAAGCTGTGACTAGTCTTCAAAAATGCTCTAGCTCTTTAAAAATAAGACCAAAAAAAAGTAATTTCAATACTGACTCTGCACAAATTTGTAACACAGCCACTCAGATTCATGCTGAGGTCTGTGGGAAAGCAATCTGGACCACGGGCACAAGTCTCTTGTCAATTCCCAGCGTAGCTGCTGAAGAGTTTTACCACTGCAGATTTGTGTCCTACCAGTGCTAGAGGTGATTGCTGAAAAACCAAAAGGGAAAAGGATTCTGCGCCCCAGCGACTGCTGCTCCTTGCCCAACACGCTACCTTGAGACACCTTTGCTTTCACGTTATATTGATATTTGAAGGATATGGGTCTTGCTGAGGCACAGACCATCCTCCGTGATCTCTAAAGCTCACTCTGTCCCATCAGGGCTATTAATTACACTGATCCAACCACCCAGAGGGAGCAAAACCCTCCCTGTGGAGCTGCACAGACCTCACTTCACGCTCTGCCCCCTGAAGCCTGAGATCTGTCTCTCAAAGAGGTGCAGTTAACCTCTCAGAAGTATTCTTTAATTGCAGTATAGTTTTTAGTTGGAGCAAGGAATTTCTTCACTAGCAGACAGCCTCTTTTAAGCAGACTCTCTTAAATTCACAGCCTAAAATAAGGTAATTTATCATTTTTAAGCTATGTTATCATGAATTTATACATGTTAAATATAATCTCTCTGGTATGGAATTTGTTACATTTGGTCTAAGACTCAGAGTAACTTCTGCTTTAAGTATTAAAGCAAAGTTCTCTTACCTACTTTTTTTTTCTGTTTCAAAAAGCATTAGAAACTTTTCTGTGTGCAGATCAACCAGCTGTACTTTGCAAGCAAAACTTTTCCAAGTGCCTGGTCTCTGCAGATTTTTGGCAAATCTATCCAAAAAAATAAAAAGAAAAAGAAAAAAAAGAAAAAGAAAACTAGGGGCCAGAGCCAAAGCTGACTGAAGTCAATGGAAAAACTCCCATAGATTTCATCAGGTTTTGGATTAGGCCCCAAGAGTCTGAAGTAATTGAAAAATCAATTCTGCATGTACAAAATATGAAATTTTCACTAGTTTTAGATTTATTAGACTCCTTTATGGCAATCTGGAAGAGCAAATGCATTACAGTTGGTATTAGTGATGTAGATGTGGTTTTACATTGCTAATTCACCATGTAGTTCCAGACTCTTACATTTTTTATCATGCAGTGCTATAAGTAAATAAAGAAATCAACATATACAACATATACACAAACACTTTTACTTCCTTTTAAAAAGGCCGATCAATACCATCATAGTTCAAGTGATTGTTTTAAAGTCTGCAGACTAAAAAACACATGGAGTAGAGTCTTCTTTCAAATGTGGTAGGCTCTATTCAGTGATAATGCAAGAGAAGATTCAGGTTTACTTAATCGAACTGATACAAAAATACAAGAATAGGAAATGCAAAATGTCTGAGATCGAGGCCACAGCATCACCTGATGCACCGTGAAATCTTTGCTGACTCAAGGATATTACTTCCAGTGACAACAAACTGAGGCAAAAGCCATTAACATATTCTGTCTTGAGCTATATATGATGTTAAAAGAAACACAAGTCAACTTAAGAGAAATATTTAAAAAATAAATAAATAAAATAAGACAAGTTTATGGCTTACAAGGAAGGCGTGCTTTCAGCATTTTAAGAGAAAAGATGAAGGACCTGTAAATCATTCTCTTCCCTCTCTCCTCCCATTCCTCTAATTACTCTTTCCCAAACCTTCTTGTGGATAAATGTGCTTTGTCGTGGGCTGTTTATGAAAAGTGGATAATTGCAGTAATTTTGTGATGGTGTTATTTGTCATAAGTAGTGGCTGGAAAGGAGAAGGAACGTGTCATTTAAAGTGCAGGGTTAATTCTGCCCTTCAAGTACCTATAACTTCTGTATTATTATTAAGTACTGTATCACTCTCTCTCACATTGGTTCTTGAAAGATCACAGAAAAACAAATTTAACCAAACCAATGAAAAACTGATAAATGGAAACCCAAAGGAGGACTGAGCATGCAGACACTCCTCATTAGTAGTATACCTTCAAATAAAAGATGATGGATTATTATAGAAAACATTTGGCTTAGTTTTTAAGAGATTGTAACAAATGATGTCATTTTTTTTAAAACAATCTGGGCTTTATTTATTTATTTTTACTTATTGTTGTTGAGTTTTCTGAAATGGAAGGCCAGCANCACATTGGTTCTTGAAAGATCACAGAAAAACAAATTTAACCAAACCAATGAAAAACTGATAAATGGAAAACCCAAAGGATGACTGAGCATGCAGACACTTCTCATTAGTAGTATACCTTCAAAGAAAAGATGATGGATTATTATAGAAAACATTTGGCTTAGTTTTTAAGAGATTGTAACAAATGATGTAATTTTTTTTAAACAATCCGGGCTTTATTTATTTATTTATTTTTACTTACTGTTGTTGAGTTTTCTGAAATGGAAGGCCAGCAACTATCATTTTTTTCCTTTAGCAACACACATCTTTTCTATAATTTTAAGCAATTAAGTTGCTGGTGAAGATTAGAGAAGCTTACTTCTGCTTGTGGTGTCTCAATATTTCCTTACTCTTTTTGAATAAGAAAATAAAGCTCAATGACAAGCATGATCATTCGGGAAAATTCTTTCAACAGAGAATTATTTTCACCAAAAATCATAACTCAACATTATGAATCATTTGTGACCACTTATACTTAAGCAGAACATATTAAAATTTAATGGATTTCAATGCAAAGAGCCAGCAATAGGATTCTATACACCAAGGCACTAATGTGTTGATCCCAACCGTACTTAGATGAGGCAAGTTGGAATTGCAGTGCTGCCAGCTAAATTTCAGAGCACTACAAATGAATGAATCCCAAATCTCAGGCGGGATTTCTTTTTTAATTTATTATGCATGACATTTTCCTCTCTAAATTATTCATTTTTTAAATGTTACTGCTTTAGCCATCTTAACCTTTATACTCCTTCACTTGCTGTTTTTTGCCAACTGTAAAATCAACTGAGAAGGGGAGAGTTTCCCAACACTATAATAAAAAGCCTATTACCATTCTGCATGCTCTTGTGGCTTGCAGAAGGATACCCTTCCATCTTGTTTTGCCTCTTGTCACAATAACGGAATTCTGAAAGCATGATATAACCAAAAGTGACATATGTAAGATGAAATAGTCAAATGAGACTTACAGAGTACCATGAAACCAAGAGCTGCAAGCGTCCGGAAAATCTAAATGAATTTTTTTTTTTTTTTTTTTTTTAAATCGAGACCTTCCTTTCTAGTTAGAGCAAAGCAAACAAAAACAACATCAAAACAGTTTCTTCACTCCTTTTTTATTCTGAGAAGTCCCTGTAATCCCTGAAAATAAGCCACTTTATTCAGGTTGTCAACTGACTCCAGCAGGCTAATGGAATTTGACTAAAATCAGGCAAATAGAACACCTTCAGAGACATGCTCCCTCTCTGCCTTCCTGTGTCTGGTGACCAGTTTTCCATTTTTAAATGTGATCACAGAATGATACAGCAATAGGCTGAAGCTGGCTTATGAAGAGCTCATACTTGTAACCTCTCTTTTGAGTATAACACAGATAAAACAACTGTATATAGCAGCTAAGGCATTCTATTTGAATATATATATAAGACTGTGAGGCATTATATTTGGGTTCTATTTATGCAGGTGCTGTCGGCTCATGGTATTACCTTGGGCAAGTCACTTCACTTCTGCATAGCTTAATTTTCCCTTTTATAGAATTAAACTACCAAAGTTACTAAAACAATAGTAAGTTACAATGGAAATAAAAATTATAAAGACTAAAGACTCGTATCAGAGAGCCAAGGAATCAATGTTTCTGGCTCCACTAAACTGTTCTTAAGCCTTTCTTGAGCAACCACAAGACCTCGTTCCTGTAAGCACTCCCAAACTCTCCCTAATGATTTGCTACTCCCCTTCCTTTTCAGTAAAACAGCTTTTTGGAGCAAGAGGCATATTTTAGTCTCAAAATAGAACTCAAATAAATTGTTTAAAATATCTGATATGCTGTTGTTTAAAATGTTAGTTTGATATGTTATTATCTGCTTATTTCTAGTATTTTAAATTAAGATAAAACCATCCATCATGACCAGCTGGTAAATTACTGCAAAAATACTTCAAGTGTGGAGAAACAGAAGTTCACAGTGGACATTTTGAAGTCATGTTAGAGCTACACCACCATATCACGTTGCATTACCCAGCATATCATGTCTCACTGTTAGCTGGCATGACACAACAGAACAGAAGTGCGCGACAGAGGGGCTGGAAGAGCTACGACAACTTCTTTGCTCATGGGCGATTATTATCTGCAATTAGCTGGAGAGAAAAAAGTTATATTTAAACTGGCTCAACAATTCAGCCTGCACAGAGCTGCACAAGTTGGATAGAGAAGTGCACAATGATGACGGTATTTATGGGTTTGGTCTCAGTTCTGCCTTTGTCAAACCTTGCAAAAGTCTCGTCCGATAGATCCACACTAGCGCTGCAGGGTTTCCCCTGCAATGAGTGCTTGGGGCCACCCAGGTTGACACTGGTAGAGCTCCAGTCAAGCAAGAAAATGGTCCTGTCCTTCCCTGGTGCCTCTCACAGTCACAGACATCTGCACTCTCAGGCGGCTGGTGACAAAGTTGCTCAGTCTTGACTATCACAGTGGAAAAAAAATACCTAGTGGCACAGACTTCAAAGGGCACCGTACAGAGAAAGGAACTGGTGAAGTATGATATAGAAACATGAGAAAAAGTAAACTAGAAAAGGAAATAATTAAGAAAAGATAGAGAAAACAGAATGAAGTGGAGCCATACGGGTAAGAAGGATCTTTACTGTAAGGATGATTTAGATGGAGGAGAGGAAAAAGTACACATTTTACCCAATGTAGATGCTAGCCTTTGCCAAGGGAGAGAAAGCAAGGAAACTTTGAAAAAGAGATTGGACTGTTGTAGTTTCAAATACGCTGACTATCTTTGAAAGGGAGGGAAGCAAACATTGATTTGTTTTAATGCACAGCTCCCCCAAATGGGGAAGGTTTTACAGGGAAAGAGAACACCTGTTAAAGGTACCTGCTAAAATACAACCTGTTAGAATATAAACACGTAATTTTCAGATCATGTAAAAATGTCTTAAGCAAATGAAGGCTAATACTTTATGATGAAGGTAATACTTTATACTGCCATTGGAATTAAATAATTTTCATAGAGCCAAAAATATTAGAATGTTAGAAACACATCTTTCTGCTTAAATGCTTCAATCTTTAAATATCATCTCAGATGTAAAAAATAAATTAGGAATATAAAAGAGTTATGAAAATCATGAATAATACACACAATAGTTAAACTGTAAGAGAAGTTTTCCAACTACGATCAGTAGGCTCTGGCCATTTACAGAATACTTGCCAGTTGTTCAGATGAATTGTCTGGTCCTCTGTGCTGTCTTCCCTGCATTATTAAACAACATTATTCTAAATTTTTCAGGAAAAAAAAGATTACTGTAGTCCACTGGAGTAACATTACTATTACAGAGAGGTGCTCAGTATCTATGCCACTAAAAATACCAGGTATTGCATTTCATAAGATATTCTGTATGAAAGTCCACACTATGAAGTTTGAAAATATATGAGCTTTACTGCTGATTCCTTTCCCCTAATTCCCCTAATAAGCAAAGAAATTTCTAATTAAAAGAATGGGATGAAATTTCAAGCAAAAAAGAAAAAAAAATCTTCAAATTGAGCAATCTATTATTCTTCTTGTGGAAGATTCTTTGTGTACTAAGATTCTAAAGCAGTATTTATGCTCTCTATAAAAAAAAAAATGAATATTGCTCTTCTAGCAACTTAAAAGCATGTGCTTTTACAATTAGACCTGGCATTCTCTCCATTTTGGAAAACAGAAAGAACAAGGAAGATAGAGAAATCATCCTGAAGAGAAGACTAAGAGAACTTGGGCACAACTGCAATGGAATAGGAAGGCCCTGAAGGGACCTAATGACCATCTTTCAGTGCTTTAACAGGTATAAGGAGGTGGTATTATTTGCCACATCTCCCTTCTATATTAGAATCACAAGAAACTGGTGTGATTGCAGGTAAGACAATAAATAGAGGTTTAAGAAAACATCCCTATAAGGCCCATCTGTCACATAAACCATTAAGAGAGCCTTGTGCAAGGGACAGTTTAGATAAGCATCTGTCAAGGATACTGTAGATACATTTCTCTAGCCACAATCTACATTGACAGGAAAATATTTACAAATCCTATTTCCTGAATAAAATATAGTCACGTATTTCCTTAGCATTTCCAGTCTGAAGACTCAGTTTGACCTTCAGAAAATGACCACGTTGGGCATTCCATGGCACAAGCATTTCAAAGGCATTGGACTTACAGCTACTGATTTGCAGGTTAAATAATAATTTCTCTAGTGCTCCAGTAATATATAAAACAAAGTGACAAAGCACAATACAAAGATTTAGAGAAAAATAGAGAAATAGAGGAAAAAAAAGAGAAAAAATAACTGAAGTTTAGCTGAAATAAAGATTAAAAATAAAGATAAAAAAATAAAAATAAAGATTAAAAATAAATTTTATAAAAATAATAAAAATAAATTTTATAAAAATAAAGATTAAAAAACCTTGCTATGAAAAAGGTTGATTCCCCCCCCGCCCAAAACAGAGCAATGAACTGACACAGATGCTGCTTATAAGACAGATTGTACACCAAGAACTACTATTACTACAAGAAAAGCAGGACCACATTCTAGACAGAATAGCTGAGACACCCAACATATGAGTGGGTGGTGCAATACTGCCAACAGCCACAGCTAACATTGCTTAAGGTTATCAAAGCAAACCTGCAAAATTCACTGATATTATAAGAGACCTTGAAAGGCTACACAATCCACTCACTGCAGGTAATAAGGATTTATACCGTGAACTCTCACATCCTGAGGACTGAGGAGATGGCAGCCTGGGTGGTCTACAGCACTTGCCCGGCTTTGACCCACACTGCTGGTTGACACAGTTCCCCCAAGGTCCTCACCTTTCTCCAGCTCCAGCCATTTGCACCTTGCCAAAGGCAACACGGAGCAAGATACGGCCTGATGTGCATCACATGTGGCCAGTGATTCTGATTAACTCTTAATCATCCTTATAAGAGTATTTTACAGCCTGGAAAACTGTCATATCCCTCCTCAATCTCCTCTTTATTCTTCCCCCAGGAGAGAGAGAAAACAAAGTGCTTTATATGCTCTATTCTGAATTCTGTTCATCTACGTTTTTCTTAAAATGTGCTATTTTTTTTTTTCAACTGAAGCTTCCTTATGTAGAAAGCAATGATTCTGTTTCTTCATTCAAGTCATGTGGCAATATCCCAAATTGTATTTTGTCTCTTTAATAGGATCATACTGCTAACTTGTATTCATTTGCTGGTTTAGTGTAGCCCCACAAGTCTCCTTCCACAGTAAAGCTATGTAAGGAATTATTTATTAAGTTCTAATTTGTCAGATTTTTATTTGATAGAGTCCTTTGCGATCTCTACTGAATTTTAACTTACTGACTTCACATGACTCTTTTAACTCAAGATCGCTCAAGTTATTGCTGTTTTTCAAAATATTTGAAACTACTTTTAGCTATTGTAAATCCACAAATTTAATGTTCATTTTCCATCACTGCAATTAAGAAAAATGATGTATAAAACCAGATGCAGAAGAGACCGCAGCATATCTCAGGCATATATTCTTGGATTGAGTAGAAGTATTGATAACTGTTTTTTAAATGCATTTTCCACTAGCTAACACTAGATAATCACCATTTGTTTCAACAGTTTCAGCCAATTTCTCTAGATTTCAGGGTATCTTCTCTTGAGTATTTTGGACATAATTTTTAAAAACCCAGGTTGTTGTTATAGCTCAGCAATGCCCAAAGGATCCTAGGCACTTCTCAAAAAACACAAACTGCTAGCACAAAACAAAAATGGATCTTTTAAAAGCCCTGGTGAAATCTTTATTCAACAGTCTATGAACTTCCAAAGTGTAAAGCACGCCCTGCTTGAAAGTAAGTTCTTAAATATTATGCAGTTCCAAGCACAAGAAACAATATTTCTTGCTATACGGTGTCTTGTCCTATAAATAAAGCAATTTCTTAATTTTAAAAATAGCACATCTTTGGTCTTAGCGCCATACACTTCCCAAATCTATGTTCTCTCAACAGTTAAGGAGAAAAAGCATAATGTATAGACATTTAATTTAGTCTTTTCTCTAGGCTCCAGGCTATACTCCCAGTGAAAATAAAAAAGTTATATTGAGCTTTATAACACAGTTTATTTAAATGGTATCTTCTTTTGACAGCCTGAAGTGTTAGTCCAGTTAGGTCACCATTTCTTAATTAGGTGATTTGCTATTTGAAAGGGCTACACACTACAGTCAGCAATTCTGAAAATGGCCTTTTTTGGAATCTGTATTTGTGTTACAGATTTTAATGCTTTTTAACATAAATCATGGCCAAAGGGCATTTCATGTATGGCTGAAACAGTTTATGTTGGGTAGGACACAGCTATACCAAGTCTCAACCAGCTGCTTACAAGTGCTTAATTTTTCACTGCTCGCCATATGTAACCCGTTAACCCTGATCCACATTTAATCAATACATGGCTATTGGTCAAATTTCTTTTGTTTAGTTTGGAATATATTTTCTCCTGGTGTTTTTTTTATTTTATTTTCACTTGAGAGGTAGTATAGTTGTCTACCTGTACCGCCATGTGAATGAACACTCTAATACATCACTCATGCCTTCTTGGTATTTTGTCCTCATGTAATAGAAAACAGTGGGTTTAAAATTTTTGAATTTTAGTCTTAATGTATACAATATGGAGAGCGTGAACAGACTGCTTTCTCAAGCACCCTCATCAAGAGCAGGATTTCTTCTGAGTTGTTTACACTTCTTTTAGAAATTTTACCCTCTTCCTATCAGAATTAGTCATGACCAACGTGAGCACAGTCCCACATGTATTTTATGGAGAAATAAAATCTTGCAAAGAAACAGCAAAAAAAATCTAAATCCATTTTGCTACTTATTCTGGCTCACAACTTCAATTCATGTTATTACAAATCAATTTCCAGATATGGCTATAGCATAACACTTACAGAAATTAATTAAATGGAAGAAGTTCTGTCATATAATAGTCTGAAATCACTTTATCAAAGCACTTCAACTAGCACATACAAAGAAAGGCTGTACATACATTAAAAAAAAAAACTCCCCAAAATCAGAGAAACTCTACTGAAAATATGAGGCAGCAAAATTGTAAATAGTAAAAATTCCTGATTATTCTTTAATTTCTGACAGGAAACAGAAGAGTATTGTCTGTTTATTCATGTAAGAGTAACTCCGAACACAACAAAATGTGCATTATTCTTAATTATACATGTTTTGAATTGCAAACATGTCATTCATATCTTACCTGGCATGCCAGCAGCTTGTGGAGTGGTCGTCTCTGTACTTAAGGAAAGGCGACCACCTTTGGCCAGTCTTTCACAGAGGAGGGTGATATGTTTCTTCAGCCTACTGGTATCTTTAGGGATGCACAACTCGCTGGTGAGAGTCAGCGCCTGCTCCTTCGAGCTCTTGGACAAACAAGTTCTTAATAAGTAAGAAATGGCAGCGTCCACAGTTTCTTCCCAGCCCTGGATTAAAGAAAAGAAAATGAGTTAAAATTATGGGAACTGCAATGTGCTGCTTCTTTCTAAAAACAAGGTAACGAAGCAAAGACTTAAACTTTCAAACAGCACTGATACATAAAATGGGGTTAATGAAAGGTATAAAGGCACAGTTCTTCAGCATGTACAAGTAAAGCTAGAAAAACAAAGTTCCAACATTACTCGGATCAGACTGAGAAATAAAATTTAAATTAAAATCATGGGCAAGATGAGACAGAATTAAATTCAATGGATTTCTTAATAGGTAAAAAACAGAATTTCCTGGGTGTGACCTTTGGAATTCAAATAGAACTATAAACTTAATGCAAACATTATAATATATACTGTATATTACATATATGTATAGGTATGTATATAAATATACTGAAGACATTAGGACTGAAAAGAGGTATTCAATTATACATCCTCTGGAGCTGTGAGAGTTCCCTATTACCTGAATAATGTGAATTACCATGAATTTCCTCTGTGAGATACGCATGAAGTTGGTGATGGGTAAGACACTACTTTGGACAGTTAAAAGACCATCCTTCCTGACTTTGTTGTCAGGATCTAAGAATGAGTCCAAAAAAGATTCTAGTACCCACATCATACAAGCTTCATTGTGATACAAACAAACACCTTGCTTAATGAATCATATCCAGAAAATGTGCTTTTGTATATAAAATGTTTTAATTTGCAGAGGAAGAGTATCAACCACTAGAGTTTTCTTTTTCAACATTTGCCATTCCTCATTCAGAGTAGTGTCCACAACTTATTGTCTTGTTTGTCCCTACTCAAAAAAAAAAAAATTAGGAAAATGATTCCAAGCAATCAAAGTGGCATAAACCATTCACTGACCTGTGATGATGGTAGGAAATAATCCATTCTGCAGCCAGTTTAAGGAGGTTAATGAGATGGTAAATTCTGTCTACATTCCCACACAGTGGGCAATGAAACTTAATATGTACAAGGCATCAAAAACACTCAAGCCAGTCTCTCCTGACTATACAACAAACCATGAGAAATGATACAACATAAATCTGAGAATCTTGAGTTTCATTAAAAGACAAAGAAACACAGTTAACTCGTGTCAGTATAGAGTGGCTGAAAAGCTGGCTAAAATATCCCTCCAAAAATTATAAAAATACAAGTGAAAGAAATATTTAAATATGGAGACTGAAATACAAACTAACAAAAGTCAGGAAATTAAAAGTGGCTAGTGTTCTGTTCTTGGCTCACACAGGTATGTTTTACTTTGTACCACGGCCTTAACATTTTCCAACCCTAGTTCTTGTATTTAATTTCCATGTAAAACTTTTTTTCAGCAGACCATAAAACTATTTTCTCCAATTCAAGAACTGTTGACCTAAAAGATCCACTCAAATCCAAAGCAGTCTTTATGATTAATCAAAGAGTATACAAAAGCTACCTCTATACGAAGAAATATCTTGATGAAAACGATGTTGAGTTGCACAACTGAAAATTGGTAGCTTCAAATAAGACTGCCTTTGTCAGCAATTTTATTGGTGCAAGCTAGGGTACATTTGAAGAAAAGACGAAAGTTCTTCATCCTTTAATGTTAAAAAGGTAAAGATGTGTTTGGAAGTGTCAGTGGTCTATAGCTCATACTGAAGACGGATCCTAGTCATAGCCACAACATTCATTTCTGACTTTTTGTGTAGTATTCTCTGGGCTGAAGGCAGCACTTTTGAGGCCCTTTTGAGGTGTGCTAACAGCAACCCATTATAATAATGTATTCTTAATTCTCTAATGAGAGGTGGGGGTTTTTTTTGCCCTCAGTCTCTAGCCCCCTTCAGTCTCACCAGCCACCTTTAATTCCCATTCAGGCATCACACTCACCAAAATGTGCATTTCCAAAATTCTAATTCCTCAGTTATGCCAAACGCAGCAGAGGTAAACTCTTACTGCTTGCATCGGAAATTCACTCTGGCTTTGCACATAATTACCCAGCTACCACCTAATTTTTAGTGAATATTTTCTTCATCAGAAATACCTTCATCATAGTACTTGAGGCCAGAAAACTGCAGTTCAGCAAAATCCGTAAAACATGCCTAATTTGACATGTTCTGCAGTCAAAAGTTTGTTAGTACTTAAGCACGCGCTTAGGCTGGATGTGGTTATCATATTTCATAGCCTCAGGCCTCTAGGGAATGAATAAGTAACATTAATTAAGTAGAATAATAAGAACAGATAACCAGTTTACCTAGAGGGAATTAGCTTTCACTCAGCACCTGTGACATAGGAAAAGCTGCCTCAATAGTAGCAAAATGTTGAAGATTCAAATGGAAGAGTTCTGTGTTGTGAAGCTGGAATCTTTAACAAGTTCTTTATATATTGTATCATAGCACAACCAAAATATCATTTGTATTCTTAATTTTAACCAAGTGACCACGAGACTATTAAGGTAATAAAGTATTAGGGGGAGGGAATTTGCGGGGGGGAACAGGGAGAGAGGAAGGATTCTATATTTTAACTTGGATAATAACCACAGAAACTCAGTTTTGCCAAGCTGTAAGCTGTTTTTCCTCTCTGGAGATACGAAATAATCATAAGATTTTTTTTGAATGCCAACCATGGTTCACTTTGTGATGTTTAATATTGAAATATATATTTATTTATATCTATTTTACATTTATATTAAATATTTAATAAAAACTAGTATGTACTAAGTCACTAGAATTAAATATTGCGCTTCTCAAAATTAAACTGATAAAAATAACTTTGATATATACAAGCAAAGCAAAAGGCAAAATATGTTAGGGATAGCCTTACAGAAGTTTTTATTTAGCTTGAAAATGATTCTGCATCTACAAAGTTTGAAAAGAAATTAAGTTAATGAGTCAATAATATAGTACGCAAAAAAAAGCTTTGTTTTACATGCCACTGGATTTGTGAGAGGGGAATGCTTAAGAAGCAACAGAAACAGAAGATAGTTTTTAGTGGTGGTTGAGAAGCTAACGTTGTCTCCTGGAAGTCAGCTTATGCCAAACACATAGATAGGCCTGGAATTTACTGGAATCCTCACCAGGTTTTTTGACCCTGGTGGAACACCTCCAAGCAGAAATGTTTGCTCAACAGACTAAAAATATCAAAGACTTTTTCAGATTCACTTCAGTTCTTATACTAGGTAATGCAGAAGAAGAGCATATCCTTAAAGAATGCTTAATAATGTAACCAGCTATGACACCGTATTATTACAAAATGCTTAAATAAAGAGTTTTTCATAACTGTTTTTCCATTAGACTGTTTAGTTTCCCTTCAGTTAAATCTGCTAGTTCCTTTTTAATAAACACAATTACGGATGATCATCATGGAAAAAACTCACCATTTGAAGTGAAACCCACAAAAGCAAAGAAAAGTGGAATTAAAAGAGTTACTTCAAGTTGCACTTACAATACTTGGCACAATATTGCACATCACTCTAAATTGCCAGGATCCTGACTGCTATCCAGCATCAGAATTTAGAGATATAAAAGTAACTCTAAGCCACCAGCTCCTCACTTATAATACTTCCTACACTGCATCTAGAATACCTCAACCCATCATGTTGGTATCTTTTTACATAAAATCATACAGCAACTATGTCAATACAGGATGTTAATTTGGATTCATACCCAAATCATCAGGCTTAAGACTTTGGAGATTATTCTTTAAGTTACAAGACCCTTTTATTGCTCAAGGAACAAATCACTTTGTCCATAGAAGATTTCTATTTCTAATTTAATTTATAAAATATAAGCCGAGAAGACTTATTTAATTTCACCTGAACACTAAATATGTTTTTTGAAATTTTTAAGCAACAAAAGAGCCTCCATTAGAAAA
>VWPW01019427.1:0-13934 GCA_013389825.1 Crypturellus undulatus | reverse complement strand
TTTTTTTTTTTTCCTTTTTCCTTTTTTAATTCAGTTATTCAAACTCGGATCAAACGATTGGGGGTTTGGGTTTTTTTGGCCTTTTGTGGCTGATGCTCCCTCCAAGTAGCGCATTGGGCCCCATGGCGGGGCGGGAGAGCTGGCGGGGCTGCTCCAAGTGTTATCACAATATTTGCTCGCGCCCTGCCACAAAGGGCAAGTTTAAAGAAAGGGAGCATCTAATTAGGCATTAACGAGATTTAAAACAGAAGAGCGCGGGCGCACGGAGAGGGGACCGGCACCGCGGAGCCCTGAATGGGGCTGCTCCTCCTCGGGAGATTTTCAATTAAGCTGGTCCCTAATGGATGATCAATACCAAGAACACAAATAATTGCATAGATATATCAATTAATCAAAGAACTGGCTCTAAGGGAAAAAAAAAATCAGTGACTTGTATTTGCCTAAGCTTTATACTTCTGTTTTTCTTTCCACCATTAAGGACCTTAAAAGAGTGTTTCCCCAAGGGAGCTGGGTCCTTCCCATTCCCCTCGTTCTGCAGGCTGGGACCCAAGGAGGAGCACCAGGATTTGGAGCTCTGGTAAAAATCCTGGGAGCTGGAGGCATTGGGTCAAACTCAAAAACTTGATATTTTTCCCACCACAAGACCTGAAGGGGAATGGGTTTGCAGGGACCTGCTGACCCTGGTGGCAATGTGACCCCAGGCTTGACGCCAACTGAGACTTGACGCCAACTGAGACACTGGCAGGGCCTCCAAAACCACCCTCATCAGCGAGGTCAATGCAAAGTCCCTTCCAAAGCAAAATCTCGATGCTAATTGAAGAGGAGTAGCCCGGGGCTGCGGGTCCCGCCTGGCCAGGAGGGAAGAAGGTGCCACTCACCTCTGGACTTCATCCCGATGAAGCGGTTCTCCACGATGTCGATCCGCCCGACGCCGTGCTTGCCTCTGCCGGGAGAGAAGGAGCAGCTGGCACCTTGCATACCTCAACCCCTCACAAAAGTTGGGGAAAACAACCCAAAACGACACCCCACAAGCAGCTCCACTGCGGCCAGCATCGGCAGCGATTCTGACAGCTGAATACCCGTTTTTCTCCACCATGGGAGAAGCATCTCTCTTGGTAAACCTGGGTACCAGCAGCAGGGCACAGGGCTCTCAGAAAAGCCATTTGGTCACCTGGGACATGGTGACCAAATGGTTGCCACCCTATGCAGATGTGACAAAGCTGTCCCTGCACCAGCAGGTACCAGCACCATCTGGGGATGCTGTCTGGGCCAGCCAGGTTGGTTGGGTGACACAGAGGGACTTTTTCTCCTTGTCCCTCTCTTGTCACCAGTGTCAGCCTCTCTCGCTCACCCTTGTAGCACCTGGGAGGTTCAACCAGGGCTCGGCGGCCACCAGAGAACGAAGCGGGCAAAGCGACGGTGGGGGGGACACAGAGCGCTGCTGCAGCTGTATTCATGATGGCTGAAGTCATTTTAAAACCACTTAATTAACATTTAAAAGGAGAACTACATGGAAAAGTTCATTCCCATTCAGCTCCGGGGGGATAAAGGCGGCGGCACAAAGCAGGACGGCACCGGGGAGCCGCGCGGCGCTCGGCGAGGGCGGGATGAGCCCAGTGGGTGCCCGCACTGGAGCCGTGTCCCGGGGNCGCGGCGCTCGGCGAGGGCGGGATGAGCGGCACCCGGTGGGTGCCCGCGCTGGAGCCGTGTCCCGGGCCTGCCAACCCTGCCGTCCCCTCGACGAGCGGGACAAAGCGGGAGAAACGAGCTGGCCCCAAACGGTGCCATTTGTTGGAGGTTGGGTTAATCCTCTAGGAGGGGAATGTGGGAACACATGGGAATGTGCCAGACCCTATGCATGATGATCCCATTGGGTCTCGTCCCGACTAGCCCGGTGTCACCTGCATGGTGCTCGGGGACGCTGGTGGCTTCGCCCACGGCACTTACGCGATCTCGTTGAGGTAGACGAAGAGCTCCAGGGCCTCCTGGCGGGTGGCTCCGTCCTTGGCATTGGTGACCTTGACGGGGACACCTGCGGAGCCGGGGCCGGCTCAGCCCTCCCCGTCACCCCGCGCGCGCTAAGTCGATGTGACAGATATGAACTCTAAATAACTTCTTAAAAAGGCATATCCAAGCTGCTGCCGGCGGGAGCGGCGGGGAGGGGGACCCACCTCGCCAGAAAGAGCCCAAATAAATAAATAAAAAAGGCCCATAAAAATGCCCACCCCCCTGCTCGCTCTCCTCTTCTTTTTTAGGGCCTGTGAAATCGCAACCAGGCCCTGAACTAATTGAATTTCACGCTCGGCGATTGTCTTAGGGCCCCGCACCGTCTGTCCCACCAGCGCCGGGCGGGCGCGGGGCTCCCGTCCCACACGCACCCCATGAGCCCCCCGCTACGACCCCCGCGTTTATAAATTATATTTATTTGTTTTTAATGGCTCTGCGTGGTGGGGAGCGAGGCAACGAAGGAGAAACCAGGGAAGGAGAAGGGAAAGGGGGGAGCGTAAAAAAGAAAAAAAAAAAAAAAAAGCCCTGAATAGAAAGAGCCATTTTCTTTAGCGGTGTGAAATGAGCAATAAATGTATTAGGAAGCTGACAAGGGGGCTGCGGGGCCCACAAAGAAAAGCGGCGCAGACCCGGAGGCTAATCCCCCTCCATCTGCCCTGCTCATTACCATCCCGCGCGCCGGCGCTTGCCACTCACCCTCAATGCCTCCCTTTCTGGGCTTTATCACGGAGGCGCCCGCTCGAGCCGCTGGCAGGCTCCCCCCGCCGCCTAAACCCCCTATTTTTCCCCATTTTTTTTTTATCAACTCGGTTGTAAATTGCTATTAAATGTAAGTCGCGGCAATAATGAACCTTAAGCCGCGCCGCGGCCGGGCCGCCCGCCCCTCGGGCCGGCTCTTTCTGCGCGCGGCCTCCGCGCGCTCTTGGCCGCCGTCCACCCGGCGCGGAGCCCGCATTGTCGGGGCCGCCGCTGCCCAAAGCTGCTTAGCCTTGAAAACGGGTAATAATTAGATTAAAACTTCAAATAAATTAACTCGGGGGCCGGCTGGGGCGCAAGGGAGGGTCTCCTCGTCCGTGGGGAGGATTGGGAAAACGGAGCTGCCAAAGATCCCGATGGGGTCGGGAAAGGCCCTTGCGTGGTGGGGAAGGTGCCTTGGGGACATCCTGGCTGGTGCCAGCCTTGGGGATAGCCACATGTACCCTGCCCGGTGGTCTTGCTGGACCATGGGAGTGAGTGCTGGGAATGGGTGAAGCCAGAGCTGCGAGGATGAGGATGGTCTCAACCTGCATGGGGAAAAGGCTGCAGCAAAGCAAGCGCTTACCCTGCTTGAACTCGATCTCCAGCGTGTCCGGGGTGTCCGGAGCGGCGGCCGGATCACAGGTCTTGGTGTAGAGCCCGGGGGGAGCTGGATTCTGCAAGGAAAGAAAAGGGTGAGGAGGGCTGGCCCATGGGCATGGCATCTCCCAGCCCCATGGCACCATGTTCCCAACCCCATAGGAACAGCAGCTCCAACCCCATGGGAACATCATCCCAAACCCCACAGCACCGTGTCCCCAACCCCACAGGAAGGGCAGCTCCAACCCCATGGGAACATCATCCCAAGCCCCACAGCACCATGTCCCCTAACCCCACAGGAACACCATCCCCAAGCCCACGGGACCGCATCCACCCATCCCTGCCGTCCCATCCCATCCCATCCCACGGACCACATCCCGCTCCAGGGCCAGCACAAAGGCGCTCCGGAGCTTCCCGGGGGCCCGCGAACAAAGGGCTAGAGAAATCAGACAATTTTTCCCCTCAACTTGATCTCATCTTTTTCTTCGACGCCCCCACAGCTGGAGGCGGAATAGCTGCGGGGAAGCAAGTCAGGCAGGAAAAAGTGTGACTTTGGTGGAGCGAGGCGGGCCCCGCGCACGCACGCGCCCGGCCCCGCGCGCCTCATTCCGCGCTGACCGAAAAAACTAATGACGAGGCCTGACCCCAGCAGGTGCTCTCGTCGCATGGGCTCTTTTATGGTGTCCCCGAGGTTAATACGCACGGGGGGAAAATAGAGCAACAAAGCAAAAACCCATTTCAGAACACATCAACCTTTATGTATATATATATATATTTTTTTCCAGATTTAGAGTAAAGAGGCATCTTATCTTTTAGAGCTGGCCCAGTGGAAGCTGGGGTGACAGCAGCGAATTGCTGCAATTGAAGCATGGACCAAAAGAGGAGGAAAATTAAAAAAAAATAGGCATTCCGTCCCGGAAAACGAAATGCCGAGGGAGCTTGGCGATTTAGCTGACCCCCTCTCCCGCACCTGTGCGTGGATGCCCGGCACTGGTCCTGAAGTGCTTCCAGCCCATTATTTGGGAATGCAAGAGCCAAATGGGACACAGAGCACCCACCTATGTCCCCCGGGATCCATGCAAGGAGGTAGAAATCAAAAAAAGAGCTCCCCGACACCCTGGCATGCATGGAAACCACCCAAAGCTGCATATGCCATCCCCAAAACCTGCTCGCGTTTTCCAAAATCAGGACGTTTTTAAAGCAGCATCGTCCTTTGCTTTTAAGTGGACAGGCTGGCAAGACTCTCTCTCCGTTTTTTTTTAATCTGGGATATTAAAATATTTCAGTAGCTTCAAGAGGCTCCGTTTGCAACTGAAGCCTTCTGCTTTCTGGTCCCAGTCAGGCATTGACCCAAGGGCAGCACAAACTGCAAGATATGCCCTAAAAACACCCAGAAATCTCAGTGTAAAACACCTGCATGCTCAAATACGGCACGGCGTGGCCTTTCCCCAAACCCATCTGCAAGGGCGATAGAGGGGCATTTTCCTGCAAAATGCTGGAACTGAAGCCCTGGGCTCTGCACGGGGCTCCCCTGCCTTATCCCTCCTTTTTAAAAGTGGAAACTTTCTTCCTTTCAATTCCTCCTCCTACTCTTCCCTTCCAATGAGGGGAACAAAAAAAGGACAAGGTAGAAAACAGGTAGGAAATAGGCTAAGAAAAAAGTGATTGATTCTGTCTTTTTTTTTTGAGGGAAAATTAGTTTTTCTGCAAAAATTTTCATCTAAAATTCAAAGCAGGGAAACAAACTTCTTTTAGGGGCATTTTCCATTTTCTCATCCAATAAATAGCCAAAAGGCAGTATTCGGACCAGTACTGGGTATCCAGCACGGTCTGGCCAACCTGTCCCACCTGGTTTGGCCTCTGGACATCCCGAGAGAGGCTGGATCCCAATGAGATTCCAGGGAGTCTGGCAGCCCAGGACACGGACAATCCCGTGGGGAGTTAATAACCCCCACTGGGATTATTCCCGGGAACCTGTGCATGTCAGCAAAACATCCCGGGAGTTTCTGCTTGTGTATTTTTGTCCCTTTCCCCTTATTTAAGCAGCAGGCGCCGGCTCGCGCATCCCGGCAGGACGACACAGACTGCGGCTTTTCCATTCGGCAGTGCCCGGCCTCTCCTAGCCCCGATCATACTGATTAGCTGGAGAAACCCGCTGGAGATGATGAAAAACTTGGAGTTCAAAAGGAAAGATGAGGCTGGAAGGGGGAGCAGCAAGAAGGGGAGGGGGGAAGAAAACCAGAAAGTATTAAAAACTCTTTACTAAACATTGGAAGTCAAAGTCAGGCAGTTTCCAATTTTCTAAGGCAACTATGAAAACCCCTATTAAATAAAATAACTAAATAGAAATAAAAGTGACATTTGGCTTGCATTCCATCATTACCGTGCGCGGCTGTCCGCTTTTTATTCTCCCTCCTAAAAGCACAGTTCAAATGACAAATAGTTTGTTGCAGTGTATCAATGCCTCCTATTTATCCGGCCCCGCAGGGGGGCTCGTCCTGCAATGTCATCTTTAAAGGGGACAGAGGGGAGGAAAGGAGAGAGGGAGGGGGGGAAAAAAAAAGAAGGAAGAGTGTGTGGAAAAGGGAGGAGGGGGGGAGAAAGCAGCAAGAAAAACGGGGCAAGAAGAGAAGAAATTGGAAGCAAATGGTCCATGAAGTAAACCATGATGCAGAGCTATCGATGCCGCAAATGGTTTATTCATCCGGCTGATATTGTTGTGCCCGGGCCTGAATGAACTCTTTCAGAGTGCCATATGAAGTTAAAGCAAGTAAATTTCTATCTTTCTCCGCATTAGCTGCCTCATTGCCCTTCAATCGGGCCTCACAGAGGCAGAAAATAGCTCAACCATCTGCTTTCAAATCCCTCCGTTTGGCAGCTCTCGGGGGGAGCCGCGCGCCGCTCCGCATCCCGGGCGCTCCTAGGACCTGCTCCAAAGCGGCACCCCAGGCCCGACTTGTCATCCTGGGATTGGGAAGGGACAGGGACGGCGCAGGGGACGGCACAAAAGTGGCCCTGGAGCCTCCCGTGACGGCACCACGTTTGCCACCCAGGTGGCTAAAGGATGCCCGGATGGGCTTGGGCAGAGCAGCCCCGTCACTGCTGAACTGACCCCATTTTCCAGGATGGTTTTGTCCTGGAAAACTCCACCTAGGATGTGTGGAGGGGTGCGGGTGCATGCGGAGCAGAGGGACCTGCCACCCCACCAGGGATGGGGATGTCCTCAGGAAGGGAGTAGATCACTCCCTGCTTTTCCAGAGGGGACATGGGGCGACAGATCTGCATGGCATTAAACGGGCCCTGCAGATGGGATGGCCCCCACTGTGGCAAGCGAGGGGCAAGGGGAGCCACGGTGGCCCAGCAGACCCGAGGACGAGGCACGTGCCAACCCCGAGCAGGGCTGCGGGGTGCCCGGTCCTGCCTCCCCCTCCTCTGCCCTCATCGCTCATCAGCGCTAATGGATACAGCAGAATACTCACAACGGTATCAGAGATGGCAGGGACATCCTCATAGGATGCAGCCAGGTGGCCTGTGCCCACCTGGAGCACCGGGACAGAGCCACAGCGACTTGAGGAACCAGCCCTGGTACCCTCCATCACCTGCCTAATGGCACCTTCATCCCCTGCTCCAACATTTGCTCCCCTGAGATCTCCCCAAAACGGCTCCCGCCCCGTTCCCGCCCGCGCGGCTCGCGTGCTGGCGGCGGGACCCGGCCTCCCCGGCCACACACGGCCCACCGTGAAATTTCCAATTAGGCTGCGGCCGCCCAGGCCGCCCTCGGCCCCGTAGGCGGCGAGGCGGGAGGTGATGGATTACCTTGGGGTTCTCCAGGATCCCGGCTTCATAGCTGCGGAGAAGGGAGAGAGGGGGAGATGTGGTTACAGCCAGCATGGTCCCGGGTGCATTCCCATGGGCTGCGCTGCCTGCGGGACGTCCCATGAGGATGGGAACAAATCGTGTTCCAGCTCCCCAGGCTTTTATTGGGGATCCATGGAGGGACTGCATGAGGGAGAGCGGAGGTGATGGGCACGGCTGCCATGGGACATGGATAGCTCTAGAAAGCCAGAGATGCCGGGGCTGGAGTTGCCCTGGATGAACAGGGCCATCTCTCCTCCATCGTCCCCAAAGGCAACGTGGGTGGCCATGGAAAACGGGGGCTATGAGGGCACAGGCTGTGGCACTCGCCCTGCTGGGCGCTCACCTGATGTGCATGAGGTTCTCATCCATGCTCCAGGGCGTCTGGGGCGTCACCGGCACTGGGATCCCGTGTTTCTGCAGAGGGCAGGGAGCAGCCGTGAGGGACCCTGGAGCCTGGGCGCACGGAGCATGGCTCCCTAACAAGGTCACCGCGCGCTCAATTATCCCCTGATTTCTCAGTGGGGGAAATTGCCTGTGAAGACGAGGGGGATGCACAGGGGAATTAGTGGTGAGGACGAGCGAGAGGCAGCAGCCAAGACCAATTGGGCCGGTGTCTTGCATGTTTGCGTGGGACCGGGGCAGCTCCATGCGTGGTGCAAGTGCTGCTGGCCACAACGCCTTGGTGCAGCCCAGGTGTTGCAGCAGCCCTGGCACTGCTGCAGCATCCAAGTATTCCTGGAGCCCAGCTGCAAACTGGAGCAGGGACTGGGGCGGATAATCATGGAAAGCCAGAACACGAGTGACCCAGCAGAAGCTTCCTGCCAGCAACCTCATCTCCAGCACTGACCCTCCACAGATATCAGATGTATGATCTCACTTAATTAACAGTCAATTAACATAGGGCTCTGCTGGTGCTGCAGGGCCCTCCCTTGCCTTCCCTCACACTTATCTCACCTGCAGCTGATCCTGGCTGCTTCCAGACCCAGCTACATGCAGGGTGGTGGTTTACAACCTCCCATTCCTCCAATTCCTAACCTGGATCATCCCTAGCCGTGGGAGCACCTCAGGAAGGGGGCAAAACCCCAGTGAGCATCAACTTGAGCAGAGCCCCAAATTAAAAAGGAAGAAAAAAAATTCCAGACACGTCCCATTTTCCCCCTAATAAAATCACGTTGCTCTTAACCATCCGAGGTGACACGTTGTTTGGCAACATATGGAAAGCTCTCGCCAACGCGCACAGATGGCAAATGTGGTCCTGCACGCTCTGTGCCGGGCGCCCTGGATGGGACACGGTGGCTTCGGCACCGCGGCCACCACGTGGCCACCCCACAGTCACCACGTCACCCATCCCGCAGCACCCGGGCAGCCTCAGCGGCAGCTATTTAAAACCAAGAGCAATTTTCTGGTTCCTGCGCAGCGCTGCCTTTTGCCTCGTGATTGATTGAGGCGAGTTGTCAAGCATTTCCATGGAGTCGCGGAAAAAGAAAGGTTCCCTGGTGGGCACTTAGGGAACCTGATGCAAAACTTCTAATATGTTTTATTGCAACTTGTACTTCAAAAAGGAAGGCGCAACAAAGGGGAAGGTGGCTGCTTTTGTGCGCGGCGCGAGGCGCCGGGCCCCACTTCGGCGGAAAGTGGCTTTCAATTAGCAGCCAGGTAATTACGGGCCTTTGAGAAAGGAAGGGGGGAAAAAAGGAAAAAGAGGAAAGGAAAGAAAAGTCGGCACCATCCCCATCCCCATCCCTTACCTCAGCGTAATCCATCAGCTCGCGGCGCCCCGGGAAGCGGCGGTAAAACTCGGGCAGCCTCCACGGCGCGATGACCTGGCACGAGGATGAGGATGGGTGGCCTTCGTCCCAACTCACCCCGTTTCTTACGTTTTTCCCTTATCTCTCCCCATCCCAAGTCCCATAAAACCTCCTTTCGTCCCTTGGTGGGGCTGGACCCCTGCACTGTGCGGCCATGGGGCCACAGCAGATGAATTGGAGCGTCTCCAGGCAGGGCTGGGCAGAAGAGGATGCTGATGCCATGGGATAAAAAGAAATTCCTCTCCCCACCTCCCTTCCCCCCGGCCAAATTCAGGGCTAAATCTATCCAAGTTTATCCTTACCTTGATGCTGGGACACAGCGCGTAGCAGGAGAGCTCGAAGCGCACCTGGTCGTTGCCCTGAAACGCAGGCAGGGGACACATGGGGACATGCTCTGCCCCAAGCAGGGTGGCATCTCCCTGGCGAGCAGTGTGTGCCAGCAGGGACAGGGACAAGGGTTTGGGGAAAGACGCTGCAAAATCAGTGGGAACTGTTTGAATAAAGAGTGGGAATGGCCAGAGAGGAGTGGGAAGGGACTCAGATCTGCATTGGGCAGCAATTCCCTGGGTTGCACATTGGAAAACTCCACTTGAGCAAAGCAGGAGATCTGTATTTTTGCTCCCTTCTATGGCTCTAAGCTCTGAAACGCCCCAGGGAGGATTGTGTCATTTAAGGTCACAGCTCTCACCATCAGAAACACACAGGGAATCCCCTCAAGCCCTCTTTTCCCTACTGCACCCTGAGGAGGAAAGCACCCTGAGGGTTGGGGGAATCAGGGAAGGGACCACCACGAGCTGCTCCTGTGTCCCCAGGTGCTGCCCCACGATGCTGCAATCCCCATTGCATCCTCAGCAGGGCCCAGAGCAATAGAGGGTCATGCAAGAGAAGAGGAAAAGCAGAGAGAACCCTCAGTTCATCATTAAATAGACCTGAACCTCCTTGCTCTTAATTGGCCCATGCTGGGTGAGCCCTGATAACGAGGCTGGGTCTGGAGACAGCCTGGGAGTTATTAGCCCTCCCATGGGAATGTCCCTTGCTAAAGCCACCTCTGCAGCAGCCCTGGGGGCATGTGGACCCCCCCCTCCCCGTGCTCGGCCTGCAGGATGCATTTATTGCGGGGCTGAACCCCCCGGGACTATTCGGCGCATGCGGGTGCATCCGCTTGTCCCCTGGCAGCCCAAAACGCGCCCATCTGCTCCCGCCGTGGGGCTGCCACAGATGGTCGGTGCTTGGATGCTGCGGCTCAGCCGGGGCGGGCTCGGGTTACCCGCAACCTGCCCGCTCCGAGTGCGTAATTCCTTGGAGATGCTGCTGGGAACCAGCAAAACCTCCCGTCTATGTCTAGTGCCCCCCTGTGCCCTCCTTGCAGCAGGCTGCCCAGCGTGGCCGAGACCCCCCGCAGCACCCCGGGCACCCCAGGGGATTCCCCATCCTTTGCCAGCTCCCAGGGATGTGCGGGCGCTGCTGGGATCAGACAGGACAAGTGATTCCCACTGCACTCCTATCCGCATCCCTAACTTCTCCGAAGGCACCAGCCTCCTGCTCCAGGCTGGGACACAGTGGCACCTCCGAGAGGGATACAGGCTGGGGAGGGATGCATGCTCACTGTTATCCTGAGCCGCTTCCAGTGGAACAGGAATGGGAATGAGTCACTCTGCAGGGAAAGCCTGGTTTTGCTCGGGATAAAATGAGAATAAACCGTTTTCTCCCCACACGACGTTTCTGCGGTCTCTGACTGCCTCTAGTGGCAAACGACAGCCCTGCTGGCAGTGCTGGGGACAGTGGGGACTGCGGGGACCCCCCTTCCCGGAGCATCCCGGGCTGCCGCTCACCTTGCCGGTGGCGCCGTGCGCGACGTACGGGGCTCCCTCGCGCCGGGCGATGCCCACGAGCCGGCGGGCGATGCAGGGCCGGGCCAGCGCGGTGCCCAGCGGGTAGCGCTCCTCGTAGAGCGCGCCGGCCTGCACGGCCGCCCACACGAACTCCTCCACGAACTCCCTGCGCACGTCCTCCACGTAGACCTGTGGGACCGAGATGCCACCGTCACGCTGAGGGCTCCTGGGTTGCCCCGGCACCTTCNGAGCATCCCGGGCTGCCGCTCACCTTGCCGGTGGCGCCGTGCGCGACGTACGGGGCTCCCTCGCGCCGGGCGATGCCCACGAGCCGGCGGGCGATGCAGGGCCGGGCCAGCGCGGTGCCCAGCGGGTAGCGCTCCTCGTAGAGCGCGCCGGCCTGCACGGCCGCCCACACGAACTCCTCCACGAACTCCCTGCGCACGTCCTCCACGTAGACCTGCGGGACCGAGGCCACCGTCACGGCGAGGGCTCCCGCATTACCCTGGCACCTTCCTGGGTTTGACTATATCTTTAAATGGCAGCAGTGAACGTCATGGCACGAGGAGCGGGGAACAAGAAATCACCGCTTTCCTGCAGGGTGCAAAGCCTCTAGAGAAGGGTTTCCTCCTCCTAGACAGGGTTGGAGGANCGCATTACCCTGGCACCTTCCTGGGTTTGACTATATCTTTAAATGGCAGCAGTGAACGTCATGGCATGAGGAGCGGGAACAAAAAATCACCGCTTTCCTGCACGGTGCAAAGCCTCTAGAGAAGGGTTTCTTCCTCCTAGACAGAGTTGGAGGAGCTCCCGGGAGACTCCAGCCCTGCAGCAGGAGTGGGGATGCTGAGCGCACGCGGGCACCCAAGGAGGGGACAAGCGTTACCTTCTTGGCCCCCAATGCCAGCGCTTTCTTCCGCGCCTCTGCAAAGTCCTCCTTTTGCCCGATGTTGGCCTGGAAGGGAAGGAAAATGAGACAGAGCCAGCAGGACACACGGGCTGCGTCGCGAGCAGAGGGTTGCTCGGCTCACCAAGAAGGCCACCACGGCGTAGCCCTGCTCCTTCAGCCACGCCAGGATGCAGGAGGTGTCCAGGCCCCCGCTGTAGGCCAGCACCACGGTGCCCTTGGGCTCGGACATGGTGCCGGTGGCCGCTTCTGTGGGCAAACGGGGGGTTAGCGGAGCGGCACCAGTGCTAGCGAAGGCACCAGCCCCTGCACCACGGGCGCTCGGGGATTGTCCCTGTGCCTGGCCGTGCAGCCCCGCGGCACCGCTGACCCTTGGCCGGGGACGGGAGGAGCAGAGCCGGCCGGGTCCGACCGTCCGCTGCCGACTCAGCGGGATCCCGCGCCTGTTTTGCAAGCGGGGCCGGCGCCGCGGGCAGCTCCGGCGCGGCGCCAGGACAGGGGTGGGTTGAGCCGGCACCCGTGAGCCAAACTCACCCTGGCGACGAGGAGCGAAGGGGCCAAGCGGACGGCAGCGATGGGCACCTCGAGTGCAGTGCTGGCCCCGCGGCACCGGGGCTTGTGCAACCGGCGCGTGCGCACCCTGCGGCGCGTCAACGGGGTGTGGGCAGAGCCGGGTGCTGCTTCCCACCTCTGCAGGCACTTACGGGAAGGCAAACCAGTTCCCGAAAGGCACCAGGCCAGCCAGGACGCTGCATCACGCCTGGAAAACTCCCTGCATTTCCCCAGGCTGTGTCTCCTCTGTGTCCTGCAACGTCCTGCTGCATGCTTGGTTCACATGTCGCTCACCAGGAAGCAGCAGGATTGGGGAAAAAAAAAACATTCCATTTTTGGAAAAACTTCCATTTGCCCATGGGGATTTTAGCAGAAGCGGAGCTCCGAAGCAAGCCAGGATGATGCTCGGGGGAGGCAGCTACCTGCACTCTGCAGTGATGTTGGGACACAAACTACCTTGGGAAGGGCAGGGAAATGGGACCCAACTCCAGCATTCCCAGCTCCAGAAACAAGGCTGGTGCCAACCTGGCTGCCCAGGAAAGGAGAGCCCTGAAACAGCAGAGTTATTGGTAATAAATCAAATCAAACAGGGGGAAGTGAAGGGGAAGGGTTGGGGACTTTCTGGGCCCTGATTATCATTCTGTCGCAATTTCCTTATGCAGCTTTTTCCCAGAACAGCCCCGTTTGCGCTGCCCGGAGGGAACACTGCGCTTTTGTTGCTAAACCCCAGAAAAGTGAAAGAGGGAATAAAAAAAGAACTTGAAACTTTGGCAAGAGGCAGAAACGCCTGTCCCAGCCCCCCTGGCAGAGCAGCCCGTGCCCGGCCGAGTGCGGCTGCTCCGAGGGGGAGCAAAAGGCTGGACTTGGTGCAGTCCCAGAGCATCCCAGACTGGGGGGCACATTGCTCCCTCCGGGTGCTCCCATCGCCTGAATCTTTCTCTCCTGGCCTCTTCCCACCAGGAGGAATGTTGTCAGCCCGTGGCAGATGGGATGCATGGGAAGAGCATCCCTCGTCCTGCTGCTGCTGACTGGGGGTCTGGATTTCCCACACCAGGGTCTGGATTTCCTTGCTGGACATTGGCC
This sequence comes from Crypturellus undulatus, assembly GCA_013389825.1. Taxonomy (NCBI): domain Eukaryota; kingdom Metazoa; phylum Chordata; class Aves; order Tinamiformes; family Tinamidae; genus Crypturellus; species Crypturellus undulatus. The sequence continues at coordinate 552 of VWPW01019427.1, read as the reverse complement.
CGACGACATTGCCCCATCCAGACAGTCTGCTCTTCCGCTCCAAGGCCACGCAGGGAAGTGTCCAAAGACCAGGGATTAAGGAAAAAAACAGGCTCGCGCTGGGAACAGCCCCTTCCTGCGGCAAGGAAACGCGAGCTGCCTGAAACCACCTTCTTCAAACATTGCTTATCCACAAAAAAAAACTTTATTGGGGATAAAACCAGAAATAAATAAGCATCCATAGAAAATAAGTGATAAAAAAAAAAAAGAATTGAAGGTAACGATATGAAAATATCACTAAGTGGTTAGTGACCCGTGCTCTCCCGTGTCCCGTCCACACTCTCTCCTTGCCCCTGGTGGCCTCCCCCTCCCCATCATGTCCTCTCCAGCGCCACCAACCAGGGCCCCGGGGGCTGTGGTCGTCCCTGTCCCCCGGCCGCGCGGCTGCCGTCAGTAGGGGTACGGCGAGACGGAGATGAGGATGACGAAGAGGCTGCGCAGGCGCTGCGGGCCGAGCGGCAGGGCCTGCACGTGCAGGCGGTGGGTGCCGGGCGCGCGCAGCGGGCGCAGGGT
>VWPW01019425.1:64750-187232 GCA_013389825.1 Crypturellus undulatus | reverse complement strand
CTTAGGCGTTCTATGATTCTATGATTCCCCAGCTGGGTAGCTGAACTGGAAAAAATAATTACTTCTGCAATCCCAAATGCTATTTAGCTTCATGATGACCAGGAATTAAAGCATGAGAGCAGGGAAAAATAAGGCAGACTGTTGGTGCTGATCCAGGAAATGCTAAGTAACAGCTTTAAAGCAGCGTCATCCATGAGCTTTTTGCTGTGCGTGACAGCAGTAATGCTATTTGCCTGTCAGTCTTATGAATGGTGTCACATATTGTCTTAAACCATAGACGGTCATCTTAGCTGCACTCACCAGCAGCTATTACACCCAAAATATTGCAGCAAGGGTGAAACACAGGGAAAATATGGCTTCAGATATTCCAAGATCATATTTACATGTGCGTTTAACATGACAGAACCTAGTTCAGTAGGTACATTTGCAGTCATGCAGATGTGTTTCTCATAGCTATAGGTTCCATAAAGGTTCTATTGAAAATAGATCCTATTTCATCATTGCAGTCTGGAGATCTAGGTACATAAGAAGCAGAGGAAACAGATATGGAACTAGCAGTTGCCTTTGGAATATGACAAGTACATAATAGGACTTCAGATGAAGACTCTATTTAAAAATATGACTGATGAAAGTGAGTGAATTCTGGAGAGCTGACTCTGAGATGTGACACCAGCAGCCAGAAGATGTCAGAAAAAAATGAAGAATGCAGTCAGGAACCAACTGAAAGATGTGGTTCATGCAAAGTTGATACCTTTGAGAACGGATATCCAGGTAATTCAGCAAATATTTAAAGACAAAAAGGGAAGCTGAAGGAACAACCCCTTCAGGGAATTTATACAGAGACAATGCCATGTGGAGGGTGAGATGCAATGTGAGTCATTAAAGTGCTGAATTTATCTCTATTAAATAAATCAACATAAAATATAAGTGAATTATAACTCTAGGTTATACTTACATTTTCAGTACAATTATTGCTGTTGATAAATAGGATTTCTGTTTTTTTTTCACTTCACTTACTGCTCTTAACATAAATCGGTATTGTTAGCACGTCTGCATTCTCTCCATCAGATCATTTTCTCTCTTGCTTTGTTTATACTTTGTTAATGTATAGGCTTCTAATACAAAAGCATCAGCAATAGAGAATAAAAAAGTGATTTTCAGTTTTTATAAAATTATTTGAGAAAAAGAGCCTGTGCAAAAGCAATACTTATTTAAATCAGGGCTAATGCTGATTATTTAATGCTTTTGAACATTACCTCTAATTAGAAGAATATTTATAAAACAGAATAATGTTTTTTAAATAAAGTACATCTGCTGATAGGGAGACAGGTCACTTTTGTACTATATCATATCATAGGCTTTCATGTTGCTGTGTTAATACAACAGCTAATTCAGTTTAAACATTGAACAGTTTTTTTTGTCATAAAGAAGAACAAAATGATCTGGATAAACATATCCTTTAGAACTCTGTTTTAAATTTTTTGTTTGATTATGGTAATTATATATTTAATTATTGTAGTTGCCAAGCATAATGTCTGAAAGTGGAGCTCCAGTATCCTAGATAAGAAATAAACAATAGCAGAAAGTAAAGATTTTTTTGTAGGAGGAAGCTGTATAAAAACACTTTCTCAACTTCAACTTCAAGCGGGACTATAGGCTTCTTGTGAACTTCGTCTTGTTGGTATCAAACTCGTTCTGCTTGTTACAAATAGTAAAAAGATATTCTCAGTAGTGTATCCTAAGAGCATTTACTTCTTTCAGACATCATCAAAAGACAAAAATGGAGGTGGGGTTTAAAGATTATCTTAATTTTTTTGCACTACACAACCCTCAATGTTTGCAGAGTAGGTATACTGAAGGAGTCACAAGCGTCATCATATAATGCAATTCTATCCTAAAATTAAAGTTGGCATCATTATGCTTAGACAGGCAAATTAGGAGAGCATGAAGAATCTCACTTCTGCCTATTCTTACATGGAGAATATTTTTTTCTTTATTTTATTTTTCTTTTTTTTTTGGTGGAATTTTGTACATTTCAAAAAGGAAGTGCAAAAGTAGGTATTCCAATAAGTTTCATGATATTAGTATCAACATTGCAGTGGTATGGTCCTTGTTTGAGCTTATGAAGTAATGGGAGTCAGGAAAAGCTTGTCATACGCTAGGAAAGGGAAAAAACAGATGAAAAAATGCCTGGAAAATAAAAAGATATATATCTTCAGTATGGATTTGCCAATAACAAATCATTTCAACCTAATCTAATTGCTTCTGTCCCAGGCCAACAAAGTTATATAGATGAGAAACGATAGTCTGTTGACAGTCTTTAACTATATTCTGGTAAACAACCAAGAGAAAATTTTCTAGAAGAAACTCCTAAAACCTTGGAATGAAACTGGCAAGAATACTATATTTAGATAGTAAATAACACTTTCTCACTGTCAAAGTGGAAGGATTATGCCTTCAGTGGAAGGATTTCTCCTGGATCTCTTTGCAATTCAGCATTTTCATTAACAAATTCTGATCATCATTCTAATGAACCCTGGGAAGTACAGTGCAGGACAGAATTGGATTGCAGGACAGTCTTGTTGAATTGGATTGGTTTTGAAAAATACAGAATTTAATTTCATAAGGAAAATAGAAAGTTTTAAGGAAAAAAAATCTGATTTCAAAAGAAAGGCATGAGCTGGCCAAAAAATGGTTCTAAAAAAAGATCCATCATATAGCTGAACATAGTCTATTAATGTCACGCTCTTGTGAGAAATATAATAAAGAGATATAACCAAAAACACACCCTCTATAATACATAAAATTCAGGAAGAAGGAGTATCATGGGCACAGCAGTTGAAGAAAGATATGGCTCAATTGAAGTCCAGCGAGCATGAAGAAGAATGATAAAGATTTGAAAAACATGACTTACTAAGATTAACTGAATGCATTTATATTGCATACTTTAAAGAGAAAGGAAACACAGAATGATTATGTTCAGATATATTAAATGACTACTAAAAGAAGGAGGGGCTAACTATTCTTCATGTCCATTGATGATCAATGTGCATAAACACACAAAGGAAAATTTAGATTTTGAGTCATAAAAAATATCTTACCAAAAGTATTATAAAGTGGAATAGAGTGGAATCTTCATTACCAGCATTATTTAACATCCCCTAGACACCAAAAAAATATTGTATCTGCTAGTTTCCTTACCTTTGCATCCATGATTCCATGCAGTCAAGATACTGCTTGTAGCTACTTCAGGTAGCTTGATTTGACTTTCCTTGACAAACTGATTTTAATGTATTTGTTTACATCAGAGGAAGATCTGAAATGCAGGAAACATGGATTCTAACTTTTAGCTTGTGCAGAAGAATGTTCTTTTGGACAGAGAAAGCTGTTCTGTTGCACCTGTTGCTGTCTGTTCCACTTCACTGCTGAATTTCATTCCTGTATGACTTTGCTTAATAGGTCCCAGTCTTAAAGCTTTATCTCAGCAGCCTTGTCTTTATATTTTCATTTCCAGTCCTCAGATTTTCACCCCACTTCCAGTCTCGTTTCACTCATCCTCCCATGCAGTGTTGCTTCCTTCTGTCCATTCCATCCATGTTTTCAGACTTTAGGAATCACAGCACTGGCTGAACCTGGCCACTTTGAACACCTGAGCTGCTTGTCCTTCCTTGCTCCTGTCTTTGATTCCTAATCAACCTTTTCACAGGCCCTCTGTTATATGCTTCTTTCTCCCAAATCTGAATTCATTTCACATTCCTTCCATATTTTTTCCACTTATTACTAGTTCTCAATCCTATTAGCCTTTCTCAGCTAAAATCAGACCTTCCTTGTCCCTACAGCTTTTTGTGTGATCCCTGTGATCTCCATCATCTGTTACCTGTTCTCTACCTTCCCTTTCCTATCTTCTCTGTTAGGTTTCCATTTCTCTTCAGTACCTATCATCACCTCTGACCTTTGGCTAACGTTCACATTGTCTCCATACCGTCTATTCAGAACTGACTCTTCCATGACCTGTGGTCTTTTCTGTCCAGGTTCTTCTTTCCAAATCTATTTCTTACCTGTTCTCTGTGTTAGAACTTGCAGCATCTATATTTGGTTACTAAAAACTACCCAGGTAGGCTATTTCTAGGTATTTGTACTTCAGCAGAGTTACTGAGAGCAGAAGAGATGTTCAATAAAAGGTACTAAGCTGAGGAGGAACTCTATGACAATTTTAGTTTTTAAACAAACAATTACAAAACATCTATTAGGAAATTATCATGTGTGATTTCTGTAATTAAATTTGGAAAGTTTTTATGAGAATAAAAAAAGTCCATTCCTCATTTCTATATTCTGAGTTCCTGTTCCTAGATTATGGAAAATATTGGCCATGTTTTTACATGGCCAAGAAAAATAAATAAATAAAATTCAGTCTGTGGCAGATATCTGTCATGAAAAAAACTTAAACAATTTAAGGTTAGTAACCTCACAAACAACTGAAAATAAAGCCTTATACTGGAAGGTGTTGAGCAATTTTAATAAAAGACACTCAATTTCAGAAGGTCTACCTACAATAATATTTTCCAACGCAACCATGCAACCTTATCCTGTAGCTCTCCAGTTGGAGTCTCAGTTCACATATATCTTTGTCATTCTGAATAAAGTTCAATGACAAAGCTTTGAGAGAACAATATATATTTATAAACAGAAGCTCAGTAAGTAATCATGTTAAAAATATATATTTTTATTTCTTTTTGTGATAAATATGGGTTTTTTTTTCTTCAAAGTTAAGCTCATGTAAGTACACAGGAAAATCATATATCTCTCATACGAAAGACATGTTGCAATATGTTAAAAATAAATGTAATGAGTTTCTTTTTTCACAAAGATGTCTGACTGCAGCCAGCTCCATCTTCTATGGAGAGGTCAGAGGTGATGCACTTCCCTTAAGGCAAAAGCTGACTTAATAGGCTCAGAATAGCATCCACTTACATGTCTAAGTCCCATTTTCAGAAGTGATCTACTGAGATATTGCATTGTCTGAAATATCAGGCTGCTCATGAGAATGATGTGTTAAAATTGTTCATGTTCCTTAAGGAGGAAAGTATCAGGATAGGCTTTAATCCTTTTATTTAATCCTTTATATGTGTATTCTGTGTCAACAGGGGTCTATTCTCTTTCTACATGAAATCATTGTGTGATTATCTTAAAACCTTTAACTAACATATTTGCAGCAATACAAGTTAAATTTAATATTTTCTATTATTTTAAATAATATCCAGTCTTTCACTCTTTATTGTATATTTTCTTGCCTGATCTTACCTTCCTTAATTAAGGAAATTAGATTTTCCTTAACATTCTATCCCATTCGCTAAAATTTCAATATTTATTGAAAATAAATAAAGATTTTAAAAAATCACGTTAATGTGGTCATTCCTGTTTTGCCAAGATCTTCCAGTGTTCCAGTGTTCAACCACCCTCACCATGAAGAAGTGCTTTTTGATGTTCAGAGAGAGAATGTCCTTTGTTTCAGCTTGTGCCCAGTGTCTCTGGTGCTGTCCCTGGGCACCCCTGAGAAGAGTTTGTCAGCATCTTCTTTACAACTCCCTGTCTCATATCAGAGATCTATAAACATTGCTAAGATCCCCCTGAGTCTTCTCCTCTTTAGATTGACTGGTCCCAGCTCTCACAGCCTTTCCTTGTATGAGAAAATTTCGAGTTCCTTAATCGTCTTTTTGCCCCTTCTCAGCATTTGCTCCAGTTAAGTCTCTGTTTCTTATATTGGGAGACCCAGGCCCAGGCCCAGCCCTCCAAGTATGGCTTCACCTGCGCTGAGCAGAGGAAAGGATCCCTTTCCTGACCTCCATTTCCCTTGTTCTCCCAAACGATTATGATCCTGATTTTTGCCCTGCTGCCTCCTTACAGGGTCTCCGCCATCTCATGGCCAAAGGTATCCTAGATCCACAAACAATTCTTCCTTCTTTGTAATATGAGGTAAAGCACAGAACTTCTCAATAGCTCCTCGAGCATCTGAATCAGGAAGTTGCCATCAGGGCACTCCAGAAACCTTTGGGATTGCATACATTGTCTCTCCAGCACACATAGGAACTCTGGAGGTCCCCTACAAGGGGACTGTGAAGCGAGGCTTTCTCTAGTTTCTGAAGTTCTCATCTACTTCTTCATGATCAGTGGTGTCCAGCAGATATTGACCACAACATCACCCATATTGGTGTGCTCACTCTTCCTGACTCACAGACTCTCAGCTGAGTCCTTTCCTATCCCCAGGCTGAGCTCCATGCAGTCCTCCTATGCTCTCACATAAAGGCTCTTCATCTCCCCATCCAATTGTTTTCTTGGGGAAATTAGAAAAGTAGTTATAAATTATTTATTGATGAATAAAGATGTTTAAGATTTAGATGCTTTACTCTTTGGCTTCTTTTCTCTGATTTACAAACAGTGCTCACATAAAGCGGGAAAAACGAAAACTTCTTGTGTGTTTGTGTCTGAGTTGTCTGTGGATCCTGCTGACAGAAATTGCCTCTGGGAGATTTTTTTTTCCTATCTAGACTTCTGCTTCTTTTTAGCTACAGTTAATCAAATTATGACCAGGAATTGTAAAAAGATATGTATCTCATCTTAATCTATCACAAACTGTATCATCAGAGCTGTTAATTAACTTCTTTATTTTTAATACAATAGAATATGGGGTAGATGCACATAAGATATAAGATTCCTACCTTTTAATTTGCCTCATACACATATGAACAAACACACACACATTTAGACTGATGTATTTGAACTCATCTTGTGTAAGTATTGTGCTATTCCTCTTCTAAAGTCACTGGTATTTTCATATGTCCTTAAAGCTGGTACTCCTTTGACAGAAGGAATGGCTGATCATAAAACAGGCAAACATTAATGTGGCTTCTTTTAACTGAATGCTGAAACAGCATAAGGGGATTATTGGTGGTCACAATATTGAACAATTATGTTTTTTTTTACTTAATTTAGATAATTCTTTTTACAAACAATAGCCCGTAAGATAAACATATCTCTATTCCTATAATTTCATGTCAGAAGCAAATTGCTAACTGTAGTCTTCAGTCATGCAGCTTTCTCCACATTTTATGAATCTGAAGACATTTTATGAAATGAAAATATAGTTATATGGATTATTTTTTCCTGGTCATTTAAAAAGCAAGGAAGATATGTGAATAAAGTTCCTTAATGCTAATGAAATAATGTGTCTTCCCATATTTTTTCCATGATCTTTTTTTTCCAGGAAAGGCACTTTTCCATAAGTGTTTTTTTTCTCCTTTAGTAGAAATCCATAACCATGAAAAAACTTAAAGCCATAATACTATTAGCCCAAATAAAGGAAAATATTGTCCCCACCTGGAAAGAGAGAAAAAAAGAAAAAAACTATAGGAAATTTGCTAGTCATCTTGCTTAATATACTACTGAATGGATTCAACTGGAATCTGTATAGGACAGAAGAACAGAACTTAACGAGTTAGGAAAATAAGGTTAAGCCCTATTGACTGTCGCTAACATCTCGTAAACATTGTCAATAATTCTCATTTTACTTAGGTTCCAAGGCACAAATGCGCGTCTATTGGACTGACACGGTGTCTAAACACCTGTGTTTGACAATTATACCAACAACTGAGCCCTTTGTATTATTTGTTCATTTATGATCTTTTTGTCCTTTCCTATGGATTATTCATGAAGACAGCAAATAAAAGAAGAAATAGCACATAGGCACTTTGAATATTTGATGTGGAAAACCTCCCAAGTCGTTGAAGTGAGTATGAAAAATTTAAAACTATGGTAATATACAGCAAACAGAATAATGAATGGGATTTTTTTTCAAAATTATTAATATTTGCAACTGAAAAAGGGACGTTGTTTGCAAGAATTCAACAATCTTTTTTACGATTGCATATTTGTGAAATACTTTTCTTAATGGACAGTGAGATATTACAGTTTGCAAGCGACTATTATGCCTGAAACAAAGTTCAGAAACATGGTTCTTAAAAGCAGAAGAGTTATATTCTATCTATTTAACATTGAAATTTTTCCAATAAAAATGTAGATTTGAATCTTGAATATGTAGCAAGACTAATGAGCATCCAAAGAGGTGCCTTGGAAGGGGAGTAAATAGAGAAATAAAAAATCTTTACAAAACTGTTCATGAATTAGGATTACCATATCCAGTATTTCATAGTATTTTTTACCATTGTAAGAAAAAAAGGAGGACTCTGTTAACTTACTGTTGACATTTTGCTGTTCATAAGAGCTAACAATACTAAGATTTTGGAATATGACTGACTGATTACTTTGTCCTGTCACCCATATATTATAAGGACAGTAGGTTATAAAAGGAACAAGAATCCTGCCTAATCAATATATGTTATTCTGGAAAGATCAAAAATAATTATTTTTACTGCAGAATGCATAAAAAGAAATCATTTCAAATCAGAAACAATGTATAAGAAAACTAACAGATGCTCAGATATATTTATGCCATGTTTGAAATATTTTTAGGAAAAGGAATGATTGTTTCAGAAGTTTTTGTTTACTTACTCATTTAAGAAAGCTGCCCTTACTGCATTGCCCTTTTAATTCAGATTGTACTTAAGGTATGAAGTTAGATATTCCTTATAATGAAAAGCTTGGTGCCAGTTCAGAAAATGCCTCAGTAGATATCTGTTCTTTAGGCTCTTAATGACAGGAAAGAAGATAAATTTATCATTTCTTTAATGCTAAAGTTATGGAACTTGTCTTAAGTAGAACTCCTTGGTAGTAACCATTACTAGTTTGTTTAATTTTCTAGAATCTTAGTCATTACACATATCGTTTTGCTTTGAAATTTCAGCAGTTGCTAAGACTATCATTTGCAGTGGTAGGGCCACATTTTTAAAAGTTAACTCAGGTAGTAGCAGAATCCACATCTCTAGATATGGAAAAAAATCTACATAAGCAATTCACTGCTATCCCCATGAAAATAAATGTGCAAAGTCTTGGGTGATTCTTTGCAGATAAATCAACATAAAAGTGTGTTGTATGTATTAAATATGGAACTTTATCTCAAAAAAATCTTGTTCACTCATGGGAAATAAGCTTGTCATTTTGGATCAGCCTATATGAATGCTTACTTATTATATAAATAAATAAGATGTCTGTGGTCTAAAAATATGTAAAAGAGACAGTAGCTTCAAAGGACATCGACAGAGATGGGATTAAACCACTAAGAAAATACTACTCCCCATCAGATGCCAAATAATACAGCAGAAGTCGTAAGAGGAAGAAAGGTTTACTCTGACGTGAGAAAATTAGAATCTCCAAACTGTATCAAACTGTGAGCAAAGGAACTGTCTCGTTTCTAGTCTGATGCTTGGTACCAAGAAACCCTAAGGCAACAGAAGATGAGTAAATTCTCATTCTAACCTTTGATTAATGACCCCTTTTCAAAGCTGGATGGTACAGTCCTCTACATCCTTATTCCTCTGAGATTATTTTCCTCTATGCATTTCATCACTGCATGCTGCATGTGTACCTGCATGGCCATAAATACTTGTAGGCTATGTGCTAGCCAGTCTGAGTCCAGATATGTTTCAGATGCAAGATCACCACAAAATTCTTTTTTAAGATCAGTACAGTATGAGCTTTGCCCATGATAATCAATAGCTGAACACTAACTTACACTTTTATTTGAAAACTTTCCTAATATAATTCCTAATTCAGTAGAAAAACAGATAAACTAGAACTAAATGTAGTGTAAATAAAAAAGGGCAGTGGAGGGTAGGATAGTAGCCTAGAGCTTGTTCAGATCTTGTAAAAAGAACTGAAAACAATTTAATTCTGCTTCAGTATTGCTGTAGAAACTGGTCCGGAATAGATGTTTCCCCAGACTCTAATTAGAAAAGGAAAAATGGAAGCAATGAAGGTCAACGATAAAAGACATTTTCTTATTTATAACAATATAATTTGTAGCTTTTTTTCAAACTAAAGTACACTTAAATGGCTAATTAGAACATCAAAACAAACACTTTTAGAGTAAAAAGTCTTTCCTTCTTGTAGACACATCTTTTCATGGAGGTTTTTAGTGCTGACTGTTCTTCAGGGAATTCGTGTTTAAGTAGATAGATAATTAACAATCTGTCTAAATATCCTTGGTTTTTGTTATGCTTAGCTTTTGATTAGCCTTACTGCTTATCTTTGCTTCATGACTGTATTTACATCCTCCAAAACTATCCTAAAATACATTTCTACAAAACTGTGGCTGGTCTAATATTGCAACGCACTAAGTGCAAATAGTTCTTTGAATTTCAAAGACTTATTTTATTCCACACATTATGCTTTCTGAATAAATATTTAGGCAACTATATTTTCATTTATATGCTTTTTTTCAGAATAGTTTTTATGCAAGTAACTGTACTCTCACACAAGTGTAAATGTGCTATTTTCTTAGTACTGGCTCATCCATACATCTAACATTATGATTTTTCCCCGTTTTATCAGAGACCAGGAATAACACAAAACATTTGTTAGAAAATAGGCAGAACAAGAATGAACTAGACTACTATTTCAAAGCAACCTATTCATAGTAGTATGTTGTTTCGAACTTTCCCCACATCACTTAGATTACTTATGAAACAAAAAGAGCATATTTGTGAAATTAGAGCTCATTTTGTGTAAACATGTCTACTTTTATTGGACTGTGAATAAATAAGGTTAAGGTCCTTGCCATGAAACAAAACAGCTGAGAAAATGGAACCAATCCTCTAAAATCTAACTAAATTTACTGCTCTAATTTTTGTGCCTTTTCTATCTGTGCAATGCAGTTATTTACTACATTGAAGGTTCTGCAGGATGGTAGTATTCACAGTTCATTTTAGCCATCCAAATTCCTTTTCGCATGACTAACGAAGGGGCTCACTGAACAGGCAGTGGTCCTTATGAACAGATGGCAAAATGGGAACTGAATACTGTTAGTTTCAGACCACCCATTAAACTCTGCTGAGACTGCAGGGGCTAATTCACCATCCATCCCTGTAGAATACCAAGCAACTTATTTAACTATTAATAAGAAAGCTGAAGGCAACTGGAGGCGAAGGTGAGTTTTTTTTTCTCCTGTGATTGCGTGAGTTTAAGAAATACTAATATACTATACTAGTTTGATCCTTAGATCAGCCTTAGGAGTCTGATATATCTCATATATTCTAATATATTCTATCAAAGGTTTGAATATATGTATCAGCCACATAGAAGAGAAAACTTTCGTTATTAAACAAAATGGTTGAGATAGGAAGGGGCCTTTGGGGATCACCTAACCCAGCCGCCATGCTCAATCAGGGTCACCCACAGCATGTTGCCTGAGACCTTGCCCAGATAGCTTTGAGTATTTCCACAAAAGGAGACTCCGCGACCTTTCTGAACAACCTATTCCCTTTGCCACCCTCACAGTGGGTCAGNCGACCTTTCTGAACAACCTATTCCCTTTGCCACCCTCACATTGGGTCAGTAGGTGTTTTTTTTTTTTATTATTTTTCTAAATGATTATTTATTTCTACAAAACTGCTGCCCNGTTTTTTTTTTTTTTAATTTTTCTAAATGATTACTTATTTCTACAAAACTGCTGCCAGGAAACTGATCCACAGTAAGTAGATCATACATGTTGTACCTCTGTCACACTATGACCCTATCTTCTTTTCCACCTTGTCAAAAGTGATTTAAAAATTTCAGCTTACACTTCAGTAGCTGGGCATGATTTCCTTGTGAAAATTTTATTCATATCTGGTCAGTCTCTAAAGTGAGTAGCTACATGTTTGTTTAATGCTTCTTTGGCATATGGATCAGCTCCCAAACTGACAAGCTTTTTAGCACTCGTGGTCTGTATTTTAGAATTCATTGCCAAAAATGTATCAAAACATTCTTCTTCTTATCATGAGCAGGAAACGATACTTCCTCAAGACCCATTTACAATGGTTTTAGTTGCATATGCTTGCTCTATTTTGAAATAAGATGTTTTATCAAACAGTATATTGTCTAACTTAGTTTTGACATCATCCATGCTGAAAAAATATGGCAAGCCTGGCAAAAGGAACAGACTGTATTGTATAGAAATTTCACACAATATGTTGTATGTTGTGGCATGCCTGTCATTGAATTCTGAACAAGACATAGTGCTGTGACTGAAATAGCTCTTTATTTTTTTTTTTTAATTTTCATAGAGAAGCAAGAATGAATGAAAAGAATATGCAACATTTGCTACACTACAAGCAAAGACTGATTCTTACAGGTGAAAAAGGGAGTCAGACAAGATACTGACTCTGTTGTCATTTTTTAAGGGATCCTTTTGGAGAAAATCAGATTAAGAATTAGGAATTTAAGATTTCTTTACAGAAATGACTTTTTGGGTTTAATCTACAAGTGAATATTGAAATCAACTGATTTCCATGAGCTTATTGAGAGCTAGTGGGAGTAACTTCTAAGAAAAGGCGTTATGTCCTCACTAAAGTGCTTACAGAACTGCTTCTTGCAGAGTAAATCACTCTACGTTAGCAAAAATAGAGCCTCTTTCTGCAAGGTATTAAGGCGTACATAAAATATAAGATACCTGGGCTGCTCCTGTCTATATTTCATAGACTACTGGGCCACATTGTGGCTCCTTCTGGTCCTGAGCAGATAGGTTTCTTTTGCATAGAAAACAAAAATTGAGAGCAGAAAATGCAGAAGGAGAGATGAAAACAGTGCCTGCACAGATCCTGTCCTGTTGTGAAACTGGGACCCAGATGAGAAGCTAAAGACCATCTCTGCACGTTCTTCGTGGTTCTGATTTTGGTTAGTGGAACTTGTAAGTGTAAGTGTATTATTCAAATATTAAAATATTGCAAGATCTTTTATCAAAGGGAAATATAAGAGAGTTTTATTTTATGAAACTAAGGGAACTCTGGAGAACCACATAACTAAGACACAACTCCACCTTTTTCTGGCTCCAGTGTTACTCACAGACTAGTTTACCCGCTCTTCTTGACTCACTTTAGATGTGGAAAGTCCTTAGGCCTTAAAACATACACTAATTTTTTTGGACATGTGAAATAGACTTTGAAGGAAAACAGTAACACCATTGGACTTTTTCAGATGGTAATTTCCATGGCAAAACCACAACAGGATTTTCAGGATTGATGTTCATTGTACATTGAAGTACATTTCCATAGGCACATGCTTAGACAATCTTAATCTACATAAAAAGACAACTAAGAACAAAACATTTTAGGATTGAAGTTCATGTCCTCATCAACTGATTGTTATTGCAGCATGTGGAAGATTCCATTTCAGATCCCAGCATTGCTTGATTTTTGGCAGAAGCCCAGGAAATGCTGCATACTTTCTGATTATGAAGTCATTGGTTTCTTTGGTGCAAGTGAATCAGTTTTCACTTCTGAAGAAGTTTGAATGTGTGGAAACAATATTTATTTGTATTAGTAAGAGAGTGTCTTCAAATTCCAGTAGTAATATATGAAGTCTTGGATATGTGGAGTCAAATTTAAGTCTCTGCTGCAAAGACATGTTTATTTATAGAAAATGGATCTAATTAAACATTAAATTTATACACATATCCTCTAGGAAGGGTTACTATATTAACATGCTTAACAACTTGTGATAGATTGGGTCAATCATAGTGTTTCTCCTTGTCATTGCCTCCTACATGGTTCTGACCCATTCTGATCTTCTCACTGAAATCTAGTCTTAGATACATATCTCTTGTTACATCTTATACAGCGCCTTAAGTGTAGTCAAAACCCACAACTCTCAGCACTTTCAAAAACAAATTGAGATCACTACAGTTAAAATTCACTTTAAAGATATATTTGTGTGTTCCACAAACATTTCTGCTTTCATGAGATTATGTGAGTAATCAGTACTCCTACATATAACTAAGCAAAAGGAATGCACATACAACTTTCTTATTTTTGAAGAATGCTGTCATCAGAAATTAATCACCAAAAAGTAATGGAATTTAATGTCCCTATATATGCCACTTTGGTGCATGTTCATCCTTTATCAATATTGAAGGGGAGTTTACACAATCAGTTTCACAAATAAAAATGTAGAAACAAGACTGAGTGACAGGAAAATTTAGATCCTAACTTTTCAGGTCAGGTTTTCTGTCTGTAAGGCTTTGTAGTGTATTATTCATAAATCTCTTTCGTATCCTGTATCTCTTCACATACGGTTCTAACAGCTAGGCTGTAAACATCAACACATCAGAAATTGCTTAGAAGCATAATTTTACCATATCATGCAGCAAGTTGATATATATAGCTGACATCAACAACTAAAGGGTTTATTTACACTTATAAAGCACAGATCATCAACACATCTGTCTAGATGTAGTAGCCTTTTTTTAAGTTAAACATAATAATCACAGAATTCAAATGAAAATGCTGAAATCCTTTACCATGACTCATAATGTCGACAGCACACCAAATCTGAGATCTAAATGGCCTGTGTGACTACAGAACTGTCCCATTTTCATTTATTACTTCAATAAACACTGATGAAAAACAGCTGAGCTAAGCTACCTAGTCCTTTCGTCATCAGGGTGAGGAGACTTTTTTTTCAAAATGAATTTCTACAGTAATATAAGTTCTTATTGATATGAAGTGAATTCATAGGAGAAAAATAGCTACAATTTCATAACATAAAAATCACAAAAGTTGTTTCTGAAGAGGAAACTTCAAGCACTCGATTCAGTGCCTCATTTGAATATCATTTCCAATGCCTACATTTATTTCCAAAATATGTTTTGAAACAACAAATAATTAACAGGGATGGGTTATACCCTACAAATTTTGAGCTGTTGGGATGAAAATAGCTAGTCAAAAAGCTAGAAAGGAATGTTTCAAGAATTTCTGACATGAACAAGAAATTTCATTTGATTATGAAATTGAGTCACTTCACAAGTAAGCTGTTATTCTATTTTTTAAATACTTACTGGTCATTATAACATGAGTCTATTATCACATGATGGGAAAAGCCTGGGTACAGCACTGGCAGAAAACGTGGGTTTGTTTGTTTACCCTTTTTTTAACTTATAAATGATCAAACTGCATATAAAGATAACAGCTTCTCCATAAAAATTATTGGCATAAATCTTACTTTATTAAAATGATGCAATTCATACTCATTAGTGTAAAAACATACTACAATTCCTTAGAGCTTTTTCTAATATACAGTGCTTATATTACACAACAGAAGAAGTAAGGTGTCAGGTCCTCATGCTCTGATGACCACAGTGGATAAAATTCTGATGGAAATGAATGGCAGTAACCCATTTTAGATCAGGATAGGAATAGTGGTGATTTAGTCATATGAAATACAACTCTACTAGCCTAGCCTGCTAGTCTTGGTCAATTAGGGTAGTGTTATTTTACTTTTATTTCATTTTCAATCATTGGGAATAAACATTAAATAAAGTACTTTCTGAAAAGCAGATTCAGCATGAGCATTCTGTCTCTCTCTGATTCTAAGGGCTTGAACCATAGCAGCCATGCCCAGCTTTCAATTCCAGATGTTATCCACACCCAATCTCCTTTCTTTGAAAACTCATACACACCCTCACGCACTTGAAAAATGGTCTGTAAGAAAGAATCACACACAGTTAAATTCCAAATGTGGTCTGCNCTTGAAAAATGGTCTGTAAGAAAGAATCTGTATGGAAGAATTGCTAAAATTAGACAAAAACTAGGGCCTAACAGCAGTTTTGGCATTACAGAGGTTTGCTTGGGGTGACACACTGTTGCCACTTGCAGGATGGCTGGTACGCAAGCCCTCTGCTCCTCCACGGTTCCCCAGGCAGGACAACCTGCTCTCCTTGCAGCTGCAAAGGGGGANGTGAATTCATAGGAGAAAAATAGCTACAATTTCATAACATAAAAATCACAAAAGTTGTTTCTGAAGAGGAAACTTCAAGCACTCGATTCAGTGCCTCATTTGAATATCATTTCCAATGCCTACATTTATTTCCAAAATATGTTTTGAAACAACAAATAATTAACAGGGATGGGTTATACCCTACAAATTTTGAGCTGTTGGGATGAAAATAGCTAGTCAAAAAGCTAGAAAGGAATGTTTCAAGAATTTCTGACATGAACAAGAAATTTCATTTGATTATGAAATTGAGTCACTTCACAAGTGACCATTAAGTAAATACTTACTGGTCATTATAACATGAGTCTATTATCACATGATGGGAAAAGCCTGGGTACAGCACTGGCAGAAAACGTGGGTTTGTTTGTTTACCCTTTTTTTAACTTATAAATGATCAAACTGCATATAAAGATAACAGCTTCTCCATAAAAATTATTGGCATAAATCTTACTTTATTAAAATGATGCAATTCATACTCATTAGTGTAAAAATATACTACAATTCCTTAGAGCGTTTTCTAATATACAGTGCTTATATTACACAACAGAAGAAGTAAGGTGTCAGGTCCTCATGCTCTGATGACCACAGTGGATAAAATTCTGATGGAAATGAATGGCAGTAACCCATTTTAGATCAGGATAGGAATAGTGGTGATTTAGTCATATGAAATACAACTCTGCTAGCCTAGCCTGCTAGTCTTGGTCAATTAGGGTAGTGTTATTTTACTTTTATTTCATTTTCAATCATTGGGAATAAACATTAAATAAAGTACTTTCTGAAAAGCAGATTCAGCATGAGCATTCTGTCTCTCTCTGATTCTAAGGGCTTGAACCATAGCAGCCATGCCCAGCTTTCAATTCCAGATGTTATCCACACCCAATCTCCTTTCTTTGAAAACTCATACACACCCTCACGCACTTGAAAAATGGTCTGTAAGAAAGAATCTGTATGGAAGAATTGCTAAAATTAGACAAAAACTAGGGCCTAACAGCAGTTTTGGCATTACAGAGGTTTGCTTGGGGTGACACACTGTTGCCACTTGCAGGATGGCTGGTACGCAGGGCCTCTGCTCCTCCATGGTTCCCCAGGCAGCACAACCTGCTCTCCTTGCAGCTGCAAAGGGGAGTAAGGGAGTATGGAGCAGAGTGAAGACACCGCGGCCAAACTCGGTTGCACTCCCTGTTCTGGGCTGCTGATAAACTGCACAGTAGCTGCCCAATGGGAGACATACGATAACATGTCCAGTACTGAGCCAGCAAGGATGGCAAATCACTCCTTTAGGATGAAGTCTGTTTGAACGCTCCTCATTACGATCTCATTATAATGCCAACACACACCTCCATCCCAAAAGTTACCCACCTGCAAAGTACAACCACTCCTCACTGAGCATGCGCTCTAGATTTTCAACTGAATATAGCATTAAATGAAAGTGAGAGACTTTTTGAGCAATCAATAACAAGTATGACTATAGTCACTCAAGCTCCACCTAAATGTAAGGAAAATAGATAAAAAGTGAGTTACGGAGGAAAGGAGAAGAGGGAAGATTACACCGTAACTTTTGGGTCAGTCAATGGGCTGAAACCCTTTCCTTCCCTTGGACTGGGGCACTGCCTGAGGAGACTCAGAAGTGAGAGGAAAGATTCCGTGGTAACTTCTGGATCAGTCGACAGGCTGATCCCCCTTTCCTCCCCTTGGGTTGGGTTGCCACCTGAGACAGAGAGCCCTTGAGATGAGGGAGAGCCCTCTCATCTCCTTTGAGATGGGACAGCCCTCTCCCATCTTCTGGGGTGAGTGATATTTGCACATTTGCAGAACTGGCTAAAAATTCCACGCTGTAGCAGAGAATTTCCTATACTGACATCCAAAACCTCCTTTGTAAATGTTGCATTTGAATAAATCATGCTGTTTGTGAACTCGACTGCTTGTTTGGAAGGTGATCGGACCTAGAGTTGACAGACTGTTCGTGAATCCGATACTGCCAGAATTGGACCTATAGTTGATAATACTATTCGTGAACTCGATTTGCTCCTAGGAAGGCAATCATCAGATCTACGGTCAACAGACTGTTCATGAATCTGATACTGCCAGAGTTGGGCATTTAGCTAACAGTATTTGATATCTCCTTCCCTCCCACTCCTGATTTCAAACTACAGCAGTCTGAGATCCCTTTTTTTTTTTTTTTTTAGTCACATAGGCCTTTTGCATTTACAACAACAAACACAATTAGTAACCGATAGCTGTGCACATCAGTTCTGACTTGATTATGTGGAAGTTTTCAGGCACAAGGCAAACCAATCTGGTACTAAACTACTAATACCAAGACATTATTTCGGAGTTTTAATCTGAAATATTATTTTCTGTTTGGATTTTAAAAGTTGAAACAACTTAAGGAATATTGAAACACTATATTCTGGACTGGTTTGGCTGTCTAAATCCTGGAAACTTTGCTAAAAGAAGGCTCTTATCATTTTTATGTCAGTTTTACAAAATCAAAGGAAAAAAAATGAAGTTTTGGATAAGTAGTTGAATATTTAGCCGAATATGAAAACTATACTCCACTCTTGAGCCTTTTGATGTTTATTCTTCTGTAAGTGATGAGAAACAGCAGAAAGAACACGACATTCCAAGAATAGAAGGGAGAATATGTTTTCCCTATCTGGACTTTTCCTTCAATTTATCCTTCTGTAATTTTCAGCTTTCACAAGTTATACTTTTTCCGTTCTTTTATAGACGTATTTATAGACAGACTCAGTTACATCATAACTTTCTTTTCTTTCTTTTCTTACGGTTACTGAACTGTAAGGATGCTCACTAACATATTTCTACTCTACAGGCCACCTATTTGCTCCATTTAACAATTGTCACCCCTAATTTTAACATTTACCTCTTTGTTCTGAAGAATTTTCCCCCATGAAGAGATTTATAAAGCTTATGATGGCTCATAGGAAAAAAAAAGAAAGCAACCCATTATCATATGTAGAGCACCATCATCCGTACTCTCTTATAAAATGTTCAGTCCTTCCTACATAGGATTTTCACACCTGTTTTCATAAATTATTCTCCTCAGCAAATGTTAAGTATAAGACAATGATATATTTCATTGAAAGAGAGGATCAGTGTGAGTTTGCATGTGTGAGTGATGTATAGACTGCCAGTTCAAAGTAATTGTTGAGGACTGTTGAGGCACTGTTGAGGACTGTGTCAAGAACTGCTGTTATTGTGGTAAAGCAAAACCCAGGTGTTCTGTTTTCATTTATTTTGTCTTTCCTCTCAGCTTGAGCACTAAAAGGCTTTTTTTCAGTCTGTAATTTTCAGCAAATCATTTGCACATCAACACTGTTAACCATCATATATATTGTGACAATTGCTGAAGTCTTATTTTCGGCAAAACATTTCCACATACACTTCTGCTGTCACATTTACAAAAGATTTCAGTTAATGTAAAATTACCATATGTTCCTGATATGATGGAATCCTTCCTAGTAATTTTTACCCAAATTTTCAATTTGCAATATTGAAATCCAAATAATATATAGCGTAAAGAAAAAGTATTGTTTTATCTGATGTGTCAGATAGTTATTAACCTCAGAGTTCATCCCTAATAATAAACAGTGAATATATTCATTTGTGAATTGTCTGCTTCAATAAAATAGGGTATATCTGGGTGTTCCAACACATTGAGCCGTATGATTCTCTTGCCAACATCCAAAATGCAGTGGATCTCAGTATTCACTCTTTACTTTAGTTCTACTGTTCTTTAACTAACATCCTTAAATAAGAAAATAAAATCAAATGGCTGTTAGGTAGTAGAAACAGAGATAGAATGGGTTGACATTAATGAGTTCTTAATTCTGAGCAAGGAAATAAAGTACATCAATATAAGGTAGAATGTTCTATTGTTGTTTCATAAGAAAGAATCATAAACAATCTAAATACACCCATCCCATAAAGCTGTCATTAAGAAATTAAGTTTAGCACCTAAGGAGCTGTTATCTTTATATTAAAAAAAATAATTCTGGTTCCTGTATTAACTGTAAGGAATCACAAACACCTCATTAATTAATATTAAACCTATATTTGCAACCATGTGTTCAGCTGAAGTTCCCTACTGTTATGTTTTGCACATTCATGCTGTATGTCCTCATGTATAGTCCTCAGAGAAGGGACTAGTTTACATTCAAGCCCTGTAGTCAGTGAAAGAATGTTCAGAGAGTGTTATCTCCTTTATCAAACATTGTCATGCCCAAGACAAATATCCAGGGAATAACAGATTACAAAACCCACAGATAGAACAAGTTTACCCAGCAAAGCTCACTGGAATTTCCTGAATCTATTCTTAAAACTATAGTATACAACATTTCTTACTCTGGATAAAAAATATAAAATTCCACACAGTGTTTTCTTGGTGTTTTACCAATTTTGCAAAATGTACTTTGGAGAACCAAGACTAACGAGGCTTCTCCTGCTTTCTCATTCTAGCTTTCTCTTCACATCCCCTTCTTCAAAGATACAGCTAGGTTTAAGCTTAAGTCTTCAGCAGGGAGGCTTTTTGTTACTCTTGCACCAAACACCATGTAAAAACCTTCTTCATAATCTGCTACTAAGCAGAATTTAGTTCAGGTCCTATCTTTCCATCAGTAGCAGCAGCAACAGCTCCCAAAATTGGGTTGATGTGATTTTTTTCATGAATTACCCAGAAAGCAGGAAAAGAGTTGGAAAGATAGAAGAAAATGAGAATCAGCAGTGCTGAAAGCACATAAAAAGTAGAATAGGGAAGAAAAGTAGCTATTGGTAGAGTTGCTATTAGATGATATTTTGTTTGCTGCCTCACTAAACTCTATCTTCTGTTCCCCTGAAATTCTACTCTCTCATCACTTAGGAAATGATTTATTAATCAAGTAAACTAATTTACTATTGTTCGCTTTATTTTACTTGTTAAAAGTAATCTTATACCAGATTGTCTTGAAAAGAATTAGCAGAATCATTTGTTGTTCTACAGCCATGTACTAAGAGAGAAGGAAATTGTGTATTAAAATGTAAGAAGATTTGATCAGCTTAATCCAAATGGAGAAAGATGCAGCTTTACTGAGCTCTCTGAGGACTGGCCTGCTTACAGCTAGCAAGAATGAGCTGGCATCTTTGCTCATGATAATGAAAAATGGAATAACAATGTATTTGTGAATATGGAAATATTCAAGGGCCATTTACCATTTTGTTTCCCCTCTGAATTGTTTTGATCTTTTCCATGAAAAACTCAAAATGCTACTGTGAAAAACTTATTTCTGTAAACAACATTGCAGCACAGCAGCTTGATATATCCCCAGTGAATCACAATTTGAGATGGGAGTATTCATCAGCTGGCTTCACTGTTGTGTTTTATTAATAAAAATAGCAATAGTGACAAACAGAAGATACAATTTTTAAACAAGGAAAAATAATGATTTAATATTATTGTCACTTATATTGTCAATGGTTAATGAATTACTGATTTGTAATCACTAAAATTGCCATAAACAACTGTTAGAGAGACTGTGTTTTATACCAGAAAGTGCTACATAACACTTATTTTGATTTCTAAGAATTAATTTCAAAAGTGGCTTTACTTTAATTAACTCTACCACTTGGGAATCAATTCTACTTAGATGTTTCAGATGATTCAGATGATCCTCCCGCTGCTTTCTCAATTTCTTCTTTTAGTTCTTTCTAAAACAACAAATTGCATCTGGAACTTTTATATGGAGCAATTCTGACCAAGAGTAGGACTTTTCATGACAGCAGGTCGCCACTAGCATTACCACGGTTTACAGGAGCAGGCAACAGCCTCCAAGCACTAGTTCCCCAGGCTTTCATATTATTCAAAGGCATGGGAGGTACAACAGTCTGTGCTGCTCTTGGCTTGATCTGTTTTTCATCTGAGGTGGCTTCCAGTTTGTGATTGGCCATTAGAAGCAGATGGATGACAGTAACCTTAAAATTATTGAGCAGCTACAAGCAGGAGTACTTAGATTTTCTAAATTACTAGCACATCCGAAATAAATGCTATGTCATGATTAATAAGAATAGTAATGACACCTCTCAAGGGCATTCCAAAACAGTATATTCAAAGTTCGCATTGTTTAATGGATCAATTAATGCAATAATTTTGACTCTAATATGTCTTTACTTGTAAATCATCAAGCTATTAACCTTAATAAAGCAAACCTGCTATCATTTATTAGGTTCATCCAAATGACTTCATACTGCAATAACAAACTACTTTACAGTAAGAAGACTTTGAGTGGCCCAGTGTAATGTGATAAATATAGCAATCTTTTAATGTATTGGGACTGATTTGTAAAGAAGAAAGGCGAGTTGAAAAGATACATGAGAGAAAATAGGGACCCAAAGAAAATACAGAAGTGAATATAGTTAAATATAATGAAATGGAAAGCGCTGATGGCAAACATGGTCTCCCATATGGAACTTGTTGGTAAAAAAAAATCAGGAAATCAGATAGCTAGGAGAGGTAGGCAACAATATCAGCTGTGACTGAGCCAAACAGCCATAGAGTTTGAATATGGTACAATAACTGGAATATGTCATTTATTCAGATTGTAGAGTAAGGAGGAAAAATAATAGGGAATAGCAAGATGTTGATAAGGTCCAACTTTATCGAAGGGTCCACTTTTATTTCAACATGAAAACTGGTTATACTGCAGTAATTTGTCTCAGAAAAACAATATCACTTTAGTTATGTTGTAGATGTCACCTCAGCTCCTCTCAGCTCAAAGTCTTTTCTCTATCTGAAAATGTTTAATTACAATGCAGTTTTTCAATTTCCTTCTTAATGATGATATAGTGCTTAATGCATTTTGCATGCCGATGATTATTGATTTATATATTCAAAAAAGGTCTAAATAGCTCCCAATAAAAGGAAATATAGCAACACAAAAACTAGTTATTAGAAGTTATTGTAAAGTGAGGATGATTGAAAAAGCAATCTGAACCCAGTGAACAATTTAGGAAATGCTTAATAACAGCATGAGGAATAACTTCAGAACTAAATGACCAAAATCAGGCTTAAAAAATGTCCAGAGGGAGTAAACAAATTATTATAATGATAGTTACCTATCAGATACAAAAATGCAACTGTAAAAATTACTGTACTCTGGACTGTTTGAGAGAAAACTGTCAAAATTAAAGTATCTTAATCACTTTCTTAAATTTTCCTTCCCTGTCAGGATTAACAAACTTCATGCATAAAGAGATGTACTGTTTATGAACCAGACCCTAAGGAAACCTTGAATAACAAATTCTAGTGAATGCAGACTGCTATTTAAACTTCCTGGCCCAGATCAGCAGCTGGCATATCATTGTACCTCTGCTTAAATCAACATGTGCTAGGGATCTGACTCAGAATTTCCCCAAGGAAATGATCATATATTTGTGAATATCAATCTAGCATTGTCTCTTGGTTTATAGAAAAGGTCTATAATTGGGTACATTTCCAGTTCAGATATTTTAAACTTTCTGAGATACTGTCTCAACTATCTGTTACTATCTATAAAGGACACTTGGCAAACTTCTTTCAAAAAATCAGATTTAATATTTTATATAAAATAGCTGTTAAAGGCAGGGTAGCCATTCAGTGTCGCAGTAAGAGAATATAAAAAAGTGCATTATGCCTATAAGTTTGTTCCATACTAACATCTGGGAGCTGCATTACAGAAAAGTACATGCAATAACTATGTATTTATTTTAGACTATGTGTTTCATAATATTTGCTGTCCAGCCAGAACTAACAAGACTAGGTATGATTTTATCAGTCCATATGTCTGATACACAATGTCTGAAAAAAAAAAAATGTAATGAACAATCTATTCTCATTACCCATAGTCATCTAAGCTACACTGGAATGCCTTTCCGCATATCTTTTATCTTCAATAGATTAGCACACCATTCTTAAAAAAACGTACACATTGTCAAATGATAAAAAAGTGCTAAGTCAGAGTTCCCTGCATAGTCTCTTCTTAGTATTTCCTCGACCTATTTCTGAAAAGCATGATCTAGATGCTAAACCTGCATTGGTGGGTTGAGAGAGGTAACAAAATCAGAAAGAAAAGTCCTTAGCAGGTGAAAGCTGTAGTTTTGATAGTTGCATTGTGCCAGCAGTGCCACCAGCTATGCAGGTTTGCTTTGGCAAGGTAATTGCCAAAGCAAAGCCAAAGCATTATCTCAAATATTAATAAAGAATTTCGGAGGATAACCTATCCTAGCTTCTGGTCAATGCAGCTACTGATTTCAACCAGGCATTTGCTGCTCTCTCTAGTCTGTTATTGGCTTGGTGACACCATTGTAATTGTGTGTGTGCATCTGGCAAAGGCATATCATTCCTGTAGGTGAATCTCAGCACTTTTAAGTCTCCATAAAACCTAATTAGGGGTCAGTCTCCTCTTTTTGGAGGAGCATATGTTGATATTGCATATCTGCCTTCTTCAAAGTGGTAGAATGCAAAAATATAGGATTAATGCCATCTAAACTAGGCTGTTGATTTGATACGCTGCAGGCAGTCCACCTCGGTTAATAATGTGGTGCCTATCCTAGAGCAGTACTGCTCTCTGCTCTGCTTATATGAACATGTTGCTTCTGGTTCATGTTGCCAGCTTAGTGAGCATCTCAGCATTGTGTGGTGTTGTCGTGAGTGGATCCAGACTGATGTGTGAAACTCCAGGAAACATCATATATGTCTGTTTGGGTGATTAGTCTTGAACAAGGCAGAAACAGTTCAGGCATTTCCAGGACTGATGTGTCAGAACCACACTGAGCTGGTTGGAGAGCTTCAATTCAATGAGAATTGTGGAGGCAAAGGCTATTGAAACATTGCAGACCTTCAGAGAGGAGCAAAATGGACTTGAAATCTCCTTTCCTGAAAGAGTTTAAGATTTATCAAAGAGTTTCTAATCAGACAGGTAAAGGGTTGGAGGAAATCCTTTTTCAAAGCTGGTCAAAACTTGGAAGATTAAAGTATAACACAAAAACAGGTCTTAATATTGGAATATTCAAAAAGCTTGGAAATTTATGTTGTGGACATACATACAAAGGTCTTACTTCATCCCTCTTGTTAAATGTATTCATCTAGCTTTTGACAGGTAACTCCTGCTCTCTTTTTCCTGATTGCTACCTGTTCTTTGTTACAAATATGCAATATAACTGCTTATAAATATGTATTCAAAAGAAAAATAAGAGGCAAAAACACTATTAAACTCAGTGTTGGAAAAACTCAATGGGAAAAAAGTTGAACAACTATTCAAGTTTTATAAAACATATGTATATTATGAAACATCCATTCCACAACATTTCCTGCAATTTTGATAAAAATAAATAGCAGTTTCTACTAATGTGCCTCAGAAAAATTCAAAACAACATGGGTGACATTTAGATGTGAGCAGTTTTTAAATAGCAACATCTTTGATCCTTCCTCCTGTTCACAGCCTGGAAATTTTACTGCTAAGTATTTATCATGGATCATCCATCATTGCTCTTCATTTTGCACATACTTACATAGGCGTGGTCTTTTTAGGAGCGTGTGATTCTTGTGCTAGCATGTAAACACTGTGGGAATCTATTATGATTTATTTTTCTGTTACTGTTTGCAACTGTCACAGTAAACTCCTTAATTCAAAAAGTGCTTCCAGCATTTCATTAAAAGACCCACATAATAGCACTCAAATATAATTGTTAAAAAGAGGGCCAATACTACAGATGTCTAAGTACACTAATGACAATCCATAAACACTGATAAAAGACTGTTCATTGTTGTTTCCTCAGCGACATTAGAACAACAACAAAAAAATACATAAATTCACTGAAGTCAGTAGAGTTAAAATAGTGTACAGCTCTATAAACATAATGCTCAAATAATCTCTATACTGAAATTGTGTAGACATTTGGGAAAGTTTTCAAAAGCAAACTGGAGAAGTGCACAAATCAGAAACCATGCAAATAGTAACTCTGATTGATAGAAAGTTATGTAAATATCAAAAGCTAGAAACTGTTGGTGTTTAACAATAGAGCTAATAATGTTAAACATAGCCAGAATATACAGGGGTAAGAGACATAGGCAAATCAGTTAATCGTAATAGTCAATGAGATATCTATCGATAAATCAAAAGCATTTTTTCTGTTCTAAACATAAACCCCTATTAGACATGTATCTAACTGAAAGACAACTAAAAATAATTGCAAGGCTTTAGTGATAACATCAGAATTCCAAGCTAAAACAAAAGATAAGGTTCCAGAGAATATGAATTTGTTTTTCTGTTTGTATGTTTTTGTTTTTTAAGTTTTTGTTGTTTGCTGGAAGAATTCTTTCATGGAACATTTATTACAAACTGAGCCTCTGACGATCTTTTATTTCTTAGGCATTCATGTTCACTTCAGTGAAAGGCTGTATTCAGGATGAAAGGTCTAAAAAAAAAAAGACAAGTTGAAATTTTAGTTTCTTTTCATGGTCTTCTGCCCTTTATAAGACAGGAAAAAAAAGATATTAAAAAAAAAAGTGACCTTACATGAGCCTTAATATTAATTAAAGGCTCACTTTATGTGAGACTCAGTATTATTTTGTGATGGATATTTGACCATACCTCAAAAGACTTTTTCAACCCCTATTAGACGTTTTTATAGTTGTAGACTTCACCACAGTGATTTAATAATATGATACTTTGAAAGAGAGAAATGTTCTGAAACATGCAGAGGTAATTTGAGTAGTGACAGTGAGCATTCTATTCAGTACACAAAACCACTGTGGATATCAATTCTTTTTCTGGGGTAAATATATAGATATATAGATATAGATAGATATAGATATAGATCTCTGGTGTGAAAAATTAAAAATTTATCTCCTTGGAAAGAATTGTAGTGGAACTTTAGCACTTGTAAAATGCATACATTTTGATTGAGAAGACGCTAAGTAAAATTCTCCCCAGGATATTGGAGATGAAGGATAGAGACAGAGAAACAATTTTCAGAAGAATCTTATTTCTTCAACATTTTTCACCTCAGGAAATTCTGATGATCCAAAATATGTACGATAAATTTAATGACTTCAACAATGCCACTTATAAGAAAAATTAATAATAAAATTAAAAATTTCAACTATATGGACAAAAATATTTTTTCTTGATTCAAACAAAACAGAGGGAAAACCAGAACTAATAGTTAACTTCACTTGATCCCTATTTTGATGTTTGAATCTTATCAACTTTTGTAATTGTTGTTCGTATGTAGCTCAGGAGCCTGTCCTCCACAAGTTCATTAACTGTAATGAGGTGGGTCTTTCTCCCTGGTGAAAACCAATATGCTAAGAGTGCCAAAGATCCAGGAGAGAAAGCACAGGTATAAAATGCCATTGTATGCATAAAATGCCTATGTATACCAATACATAGGTATTTAATTTGCAAAAAGCAGGGCCTGCTAACTACAAGAAAGGGACAAAAAATCACTCAGATGTGTTTCTTCTTGATTACTGTGTGCTGAGCTGAGTTTTTGAACAGTGTTTTTTTCAGAATCTTGCTAACGAAATCCCATTTCTTTTCTATTATCTCATGTAAATCTGCACTGTTTAGAGAACAGAGCAGAAACTCCCTGATGACACAGTGACAGGATCACTGCCTGCTGGGTGCTGGGACAGGTCTGTCAGCAACCAGCCTTGACTGGTCCTTTTTTTGTTCAAAAGTTGAAAAGTATTGTAAAGTCAAAGTCATATTTTGGCTGACCCAAAGACAATACTAGTGTAGAAAGAGATTTGTAAAAAACTAACAGGTCTTATATTTTCCTAGCCCATGTAGAGACTGGACATAAAAATCCCTAAAACACATCTTTTATGCAAGGTAGAACAAATTCACACATTACATGTAATAGATCCATTAACTCTAATTTTACAGATTATAATTGAGAACATTTTTACTTGTGTTATATGTTACAGGATCTTAAGCATTGAAAAACAGAGAGACAGTTGCATTAAAAAAGATTATCCTAGAATTTGCTTTTTTACTTGTTCAAATAAGATGAGAAAAAAATGAATACAATATAAAATCTCCAAATTAAATTATGTTGTCAATAACCTGAAATTGTTTAATACTGTTGACAGGTGCCACACTTAAATAGTTACTCCTGCATCAATCATTGCTCGATGCAAGGACATGATCTACCAACTAGAAACATAAACAGCAAGGAGAGTTCAAAATAGTCTTAGAGAAACTGTAAGAAATATGCCAGTTGGTACATTATACCAGTCTGCTCCTGTAATATTCTAGATCGCTTACAAGGTCCATATAATTTATATTAATTGACTCATTTCCATGGCATCTGTCTCAGGGCAGTCATGTGATTCAGGACAGTGATTAAATCAATCACTGGCAGAAACAGAACAGATAACACAAAATAAACGGTTCTGATGTTATATTCTGAAGTTTTGCAGTCTGAAAAGAAAACCAGCATTGAAATACCCTGGATACCTGAAGACTTACTGTTTGCAAAAATTAATAGAATATCAAAGATTAATCCAGAACATCAGCAACTGTTCTCATCTGCCCATCCAGATGCATGATTGCAGTATGGATGCCTAACCACATCTTTCAAAGGTTTAGCACATTTATTCTGCACTGAAAGAAATCTCTGATGCTATTCTCAGGTAATTTTAGTGTGCATTTAATATAGAAACCACACTTCATATTTAAAACATAAGGGACAGCTGGAAAGCCATCACTTAAGAGGATTAGCTTTATTTTTCAGTTACAAATAACATTATCATCCAAAATTTTAGATGCCATATTTTTCACTCTGCATCATTTGCAAGCTTGACAAAGAAAAACATAGATGCCTGGACCAAGATCTGATGAGGTGCTGTCTTTACTGGGGAGTCAATGAAAAATGCTGGGTGTAAAATGATCCTGAGACTGTAGGCAATTTTGAAAATGGCAGGGTATATATAAATACCTTTGAAATATAATCCAAACACAATCTCTGCTGTTAAAAAGGTATTTCCAATATGATGGTCCAAGCTATCTGGGGACAAATCCTCTCACACTTTTTTTTTGCTGACAAGGCAGATGAGAGACCAGAGAATGTTGTACTATTAAGTCTCAAATGCTTTTCTCTCCATAAACAAAGAAACAGGAAAAAAGAAAAAAAAAAGACGAAATATGTGTTTTGAAAATACAGTAATTTTGATGCTGAAGAACTGTGCTGAATCACAGAATCATAGAATCACAGAATGGTTGAGAGAACGCCCCTGCTCCAGCAGGGACACCTAGCACCGTGGCACAGGGTTGCATGCAGGCGGGTTTTGAAGATCTCCCGGAGACAGAGACTCCACAGTCTCTCTGGGCAGCCTGTTCCAGGACTCTGTCACCCTCACAGGAAAGAAGTTCTTCGTCATATGGAGATTAAACTTTTTGTGCTTTAATTTATACCCATTACCTCTTGTCCTGTCACTGGTCATCACAGAGAAGAATGATATTCTCTTTATATTCTCCCCTCAGCTATTTGCATATATTGATCAGATCCCCCATCTTCTCTTCTCTAGACTAAACAGGCCCAGCTCACTTGGTCTTTCCTCATAAGATAGATGCTTCAATCCCTTGATCAACTTTGTTGCTCCGCATCCCTCTTGTACTGGGGAACCCAGAACTGCACTCCAGGTGCAGCCTCACCAGAACTGAGTTGAGGGGAAGGATCACTTCGTTCAACCTGCTGGCAACAACCTTCCTAACACACCCCGGGTTGCCATTGGCTTTCTTGGTCGTAATGGCACATTACAGGCTCGTGATCAATTTGTCCTGCACCAGAATTGCAGGTCTTTCCCTGCACAGCTACTCTCTAGAAGGTCAACCCCCAGCCTGCACTGGTGCCTGGGGTTATTCCTCCTTAGGTTCAGGACCCTCAACTTGTCCTTGTTGAACCTCATGAGGTTCCTCTTTGCCCATCTCTCCAGCCTGTCCAGGTCCCTCTGAATGGCAGCACAGCCCTTTTGGGTATCAGCCACATCTTCCAGTTTTTATCATCTGCAAACTTGCTTAGGGTGCCCTCTGTCCCCTCCTCCAAGTCATTGATGACTAAGCTGAACGGCACTGGGTCCAGTACTGATCCCTGCGGGAGACCACTGGCCACAGGCCTCCAGCTAGGTTCGGCCCCATATATCATCACCCTCTGGGCTCTGCCATCCAGCCAGTTCTCAATCCACTTCACTGTCCGCTCATCTAACCCACACTTTCAGAGCTTCCCTATGAGGATGAGTAAAGACAGTACAGCACACAGTTCTTCTCATGTAGCTTGAAGGAGGAATTTAGACATATTGGAAGCAAAAGAACAGGTTAAGAAAATGAATAATGGTAACTGTTTTTTTTGAGATTATTTTCCTCCAGGAAATAGTTAGAAAATGATTTTCATTGCATACAACTTAAAGGATAAAAACCCTACATTTTAGTTGAGCCTCAAGAACAAAAGGAATCCCTTGTAATACATCTCTGACTTAGTAGGCACTGAGATAAAGTAGCAATTTAAAGTTTATTAGTGCCTTACATTTTTCTCTTCTTTCAGCTTTGTTTCATTCTGTAGTGGACTAGTTTGAACCCACAACACAGAAAATCTGAAATTCTTTTTCTTCACCAGTGCTTGAACTCAGAGAGAAGGTTTTACCTAATAGGTCAACATATCATTTGTGTGTTATGCTTTGTGTATTTTATGGGTGTTATAGTTTTAATTTCCTCCTCGTGTTATGAGACTTGGATGTTTTATAGGCATTTGAAATGAAAGAAAAAAAAGTAGCAATCAAGCATTAGCTCCTGTAGAGAATCTTATGGGAAGAAAAGCTAAATATCCTAAAAAACGTCTTTTAGCCATCTGATTCAGTGACTAACAGATTAAAAAATATATTTGATTTCTTGTTCTACTGTGTATTTAATTTGTGAAAAAGAAAATTTTTGCCATAATCCCAAATAAAAATTTCTACATATTACAGCTACCACAGAAAACTTCCAATTGCAGCCTCATGAAAATAATTCCTGTTAGCTGTGCTTATTTCTAGGATAAGTGTGCATACAATCATATTAGCTGCATTTTTATGTATAAGACACAAGACATTGAACTGGAAAATTCATTAATGAGGAGTTTTAATCATGCAAAATCCCCCACACTCCTCCTGCTAAGAATAAGAAGTGTCTGTCATATGAAGAAAGATTTCAGGGACTGCATGCTACCATTTATTTAGGATATGATGCTATGCTGACACTAAGTTTCATTTTTTCTTGTACTAAAAGCCATTATTGATTGGAGGAATTAAATGATTTTACCCTTTTCAGTTTTAGTCTGGTGTGGTGGAATAAATCCAATGCCTTAAAATAATGAAATACAATACTCACTGAAAGTAGGATGAAGGTTGTTGGAAGGAACTGGTATCTTGAAGCAAACATCTGGGAGATTGAGATTTTCTTTTTAATTATACAGGTAATTAATTGCATCAGTAGCCACAAGAATTGTACATTCTCTGCAGAATCTGAAGCAGTAGTTCCATAAAGAAATTGCTCTCTGAGGTAAGTAGAATTCCTCAGGAGAACCTGGCTGAGAAACCCAGGCAAACTGTTTTTCTTTATTATTATTATTTTTATTTTTATTTAGGTATGTCTGAAATAACTCAGGATATTGTCATTGGTGCCTGATATTATAAACTTCACTATATTGACCTGAACAACAATTTATTAGAAGAACACTTAAGTATGCCTCTTGTTACTAAACAGTTTAGTTTAACCAAGCAGACAATCTGACTTGCTGGGCAAGTCCCCTGCAGACTTTTAATTAGATCTGTTGCATTGCTGTTTCTCCACACTATTTCCCTATATTTTTATTTTTGTATATTTTGTATAGACTTTGTGGTTATTTTATTCGTCACTATTTAGCTGCAGTACATTAGTGGCAGTCAACATTGTGGTCCATTTTGTTTGAGGCTATAAAAAGAAATGGGTATATGTATATCTGTGCTTATATATTCACATATATATGTTACAGGTGCAAGAATCCAATTTCAAGGCCTAGATGTTCCATTTTTTGTTAAAGTTCCCAAATCACTGAGCTGAGTCCATCCCACCTTCTAATAAATAGTTAACCGAGACAGTTAAATTTGCAATCTAGTTACAGAAAGCTTCCCTTATGGAGAGAAATAGACATCTTGATGAAATGATTCATATCTTACATGAGCTGACTCATTTTTTAGAAATTAATGTCTCTTTGCACGAATGGTGAATGGAGCCAAAGGTGAGTAGGCTCCCAATTTAGACAACCTAGTTAAATACACAGGATTAGATGGGTGACGTTAGGTCAGGCTAATTCCTCTCTAGCCATATAGGAAATTCTCTGAGAAAATTGTAACCTAAAAGTACCTCATACATGTAGCTTATAATAATGAGGACATTGTTTGATTCAGCAAGGCTTTAAACACAAATTAAAAGAAACTTGGCTAAGATGTTTCCAGTTTGGGTTTATTAGCTTGACAATTCCTAACTCTTTTTTTTTTTTTTTTCATTTTGAAAAATTAGATGAGTACTACAGTACTTTAGTAGTGGAAGTTCTGTCTTCGCCTTCAGCATACAGTCAGTCAATCAAATGTCTCTGAGCTGTTGAAGTGAAAAAGGGAAAGAAGAAGAAAGTATTAAAATGGGGGACAGTCTCAGGGACTGAATGCTTTCCCAGTTGGAGTTGTAAAGTGCTTGAAGAGCAATACATCCTTGGTGAAGCAGTTATATTATATTTAAGAGAAGATAAAGGGATAAAATCATAGGAAAGGTAACTTTTCTGAAATATTATTCTACCATACATTGAGTAGGTCCAGTTAATAGCACTGCTGGAATTTTGATTCAAATATCAGTGGTTTTTCTGTTCAATTTTCAGAGAAAGGCCTATTGACCTCTAGAAATGTCAGGAATTTTCAAAGCTGTTTTTAAGTTTGGAAATGATGGTATCTTTGGATCCAAGAATCCAAAGGATCCAAGGTAATGAATGTTATTAAGGATTGGAGTTGTAATACACATGAGCTATTCAGGTTCCCCATCAATTCAGTCCTGACTTAGAATACATTTGAATTTAGTTTCAGAAAGGAGGTGCTGCTGTGGTGGTTCAGATTGCATCTTTGCTCTAAAAAATAGAAGGTTATATAGAATTTTCGGCAAGGACATTATTTGATTTTGTTGTCAGTGTCAAATTGTAAAGTTGTTTTTGAGGGATCATAAAAAATTCCACATGCTCTTTTGCTTATATTTGTCTGCAAAGTTCTACAGGACTGGGTAAATTTTCACATTTAAAAATCTATAATCTTTAACATCAAAATGGTAAAGCATTCATTGTGAAGCACATTTCAAAAAGATAGTTTTATAACTTGACAGTTATAATAAGCATTTTTCTTATAACATAAGCAGTTTTTATGTAACAAGAAGTTTTTATATAACAAAACCACTTGCAACAAAAGAAGTTGAAAATATGTGGCTTATATGCCTTATTCCATTACTGTGAAGGATGTGGGAAAATCAAAAACAAAGCATACCCAGTAAATTAAGATTAAATTTAACATTTTTAACTGTCTAGAAAGATATCTCTCTCCTTTCTCATTTGTTCAGCAA
This sequence comes from Crypturellus undulatus, assembly GCA_013389825.1. NCBI lineage: Eukaryota > Metazoa > Chordata > Aves > Tinamiformes > Tinamidae > Crypturellus > Crypturellus undulatus. The sequence continues at coordinate 153,669 of VWPW01019425.1, read as the reverse complement.
AGTTCCATCCTCTCAGATACACACATGAGACAAATCTGGCTCTCTGCTCAATGTCTGTGGCTTTATGAAACAGCCATGTTATTTTATAATTCTCTTACCAGAGCCTATGCACAAACTTGCTGTGTAAGAAAGTCGATTTTCTTCTGTGGATAGATTACTTTAATTTCAGATTTCGCATTTCCCCAATCCTTGGTATGTAGGTGGTGTGGATTATGTAGAACATACTTATGTCTTTGTATATTTAAGCTAATATTTTACACATAAATTTGAACAGAATTAAGTCAGATTAGCAAAGTACTCTCTGAAACACTACTACACTGAAAGTATATCCTTCTTCCAGCTGTGTATGTGCCATAAATTGAAAAAAGTTAAATCTATGGACAAAAGCTTATTATCCTTTCATTTTTTCTAATTTTAGTGGGACCCCTATGATTATGCAAGAATTAATTAAAAATCTCAGCTTCTTGTTTCTCCCCTTCCTAAATCTAGGTCTTATGATACAGGAAAATGAAGAGCAAAATACAAAGAGCAAGAAAAACTCCCACATATAAGTATATATAACATTTACCTAGTATCTGGAATCTCACTCATGTTTTCTACAGGATGGCATTGGAAGCATTATATTCATTTCAAAATATCTGAAAAAAATACTGTTTTTGTTTTCTTTAATGGGAACATTTAGAGGATCACTGAACAAAAATACAAAGAACTATTTATCATTTAATAAATATGTGCCTGATCATTCAGAACTGCCATTTACTTACTTGTAAGAACATAGAAGAAAAAGATGTTAGCTATCTAAATTCTCTATTTCTTGTTTATTCACAGACAATCAGCTTCTAGAAATACATTTTCTTCTTTGCTTTGTATTTTTTTAGCAGTTTGGGTTACCATACACTAAATATATCAACCTATACTATTTACTATAGTCAGTAGGTTTTCAGTGCTTGTGTGACTTTATTTCCCTAGGTACCCTATATCTAAATTGACAATGGAGAATTTCAGCTGGAATTGAAATGAGAGTTTAGAAAATATCATTGCATTTTATATCAGTGACTTCAGAAAAAGAAAGATGTTAAAGCTGGATGTGAATATGACATTCACATTTTGTTCTCTCCACTGAGGCATTTTTCAAAATAAAAATATTTGTACAACAGGAAAGTGTTAGGCAAAGTTTGAAACTACATAGAGCTATATACTATGAATATTCAGGCAGGAGAACCATTTGACTGATGACAAGTTAAAATTTACAAAACATTTTAGTCTCATGACTCGATGAATTAAGCTCTAACTAGCAATTTAGATGCTCAGGGAACAGCAATATGTCTCAGGTTGATTAGGACTTTAAAGTACTTTTACACCTCTTCCATAATCCAAATCCACCAAGACAACTGCAGTGGGCTCTAAAGCTATTCTCATAGAGCAAAGTAATCACTCTCATTAAGAAAATTCATACCTCCATTCTGGGCAAGTCTATCTCCTGCTCACTATGTCTGTACAGTCAGGAGTCTTCTTCCAGCCTGGCCTCTCTTTGGCAGATTGGGGTAACTTGCTGAGTCGAACAAAATCTATTCAGCTCAGATCACTTCTTTCCTTAATCATGGAGAATAGTCTGTAGCCTAATCCCCAGTCACTGCCTTCTTCACCTGATACTTTCCCAGCTGAGCAAACCCAATCCCTCCCCAAAAAAAAGGGCACATTCAACCCATTATACAATAGGCAGGGCAAAAGCAGTGTTCTCCTCAGCTGCCCACAGTCCTTCTGAGGGAAAGTCATAGATAATATATGGCAAATAAGAATCTAAAACATCCCCTTCAGGGAAAGTATTCACAAAGGACAGAGCCTGAGTTCACACTGCCTTCTTCTAGGCTCCAGTAAGTGGAAAGAGACTGATATTGGCTTAGATTTTGTGGGTTCGCATCTGTTCTCCTACAGGTCTTGCCCATGTACCTAAGCTGTCAGAGAGTCACTACAGGAGTGCATTTGCAGAGGTGATACCTTATGAACCTTCATAGCTTTGACAGGTGGAGGATCTGTGTTTTGATGTCTGGCATTTGACAATGCTAGTTATACTCAGAGGAAAAAAAAGTAAGAAAAAGATAGAGGCCCTTTTCCCAGTTCTTTCCAGTTCATCTAGTGATGAGTGCACTGACAGTATCCAAAACTTCTATGATTTCTTCTGCAGTACAAGCTTTTGCGGCACTAGAGCTGAGGAGATCCCTCTCACTATTGATTGTGTCCTAAAACATGTTCATGAAATCTTAAGGCTAGACTGACTCATATATCCCCTGTCAAGCAAAGGTATACAGATTGTCTGAACCAGATAGAGTTCAATCAAAGGAAATATGTAAAAGTCACTTTCACCTTTTTTATTACTCTCCAACTTCCCTATGTGAATATTTTATCTTTTATGTATTTTCTTGTTTCACAGAATGATTAAGGTTGGAAGGGACCCATGGAAATCATCTAGTACAACCCCACTGTACAAGCAGGGTTACCTAGAGCACATGGGATAAGATCGCATCCAGATAGGTTTTGAATGTCTCCAGACATTCACTCCAGACTCCACAACCTCTTTCTGCAACCTGTTACAGTGCCCTATCACCCTCACAGTCAAGAAGTTTTCCCTCAAGTTGAGGCGGAACTTCCTCTGCTTTAGTTTGTGACCATTGCCTCTTGTCTTGTTGCTGGTCTAAAAAGTCAGACTGAAAAGAGTCTGTCCTTCTCCTCTGGACATCCTCCCTTAAAGTATTTATACACATTGATAAGATCACCTCTCAGCCTTCTGTTCTTTAGGCTGAACAAGCCCCACTCTCTCAGCCTTTCCTCATAAGAGAGATGCTTCTGTCATCTTTTGTAGCTCTACGCTGGACTCTCTCCAGTAGTTCCATGTAGGGACATGGAGCCTTGTTCTGGGGATCTCAGAGCTAGATACAGTATTTCAAAATGCGGCCTCACCAGAGCTGAGTTGAGGGGAAGGATCACTTCGTTCAACCTGCTGGCAATGATCTTCCTAATGCACCCTGGGTTGCCATTGACTTTCTTGGTCGTAATGGCACATTACAGGCTCGTGATCAACTTGTCCTGCACCAGAATTGCAGGTCTTTCCCTGCACAGCTACTCTCTAGAAAGTCAACCCCCAGCCTCCACTGGTGCCTGGGGTTATTCCTCCTTAGGTTCAGGACCCTCAACTTGTCCTTGTTGAACCTCATGAGGTTCCTCTTTGCCCATCTCTCCAGCCTGTCCAGGTCCCTCTGAATGGCTGTGCGGCTCTCTGGGGGTATTAGCCACATCTTCCAGTTTTTATCATCTGCAAACTTGCTGAGGGTGTACTCTGTCCCTTCATCCAAGTCATTGATGAATAAATTGAACAGATTTGGGCCCACTACAAGCCCCTGGGGAATACTGCTAGCTACAGGCCTCCAACTAGGCTCTGTGACACTGATTACAACCCTTTCAGTTCTGCCGTTTAGCCAGTTTTCAACCCACTTCACTTTTTACTCACCTTACCCACACTTTCAGAGCTTCCCCGTGAAGTTATGGGGGACAGTGTCAAAAGCCTTGCTGAAGTCAAGGTAGAAAACATTCACCCCTCATCTACACAGCCAGTCATTCCATCAGAGAAGGCTGTCAGATTGTTTGAGCATGACTTACTCTTGTTGAATCTATCCTGACTATTCCCGATCACCTTGTTGTTCTCCACATACTTAGGGACAAGATCCAGGACAGACTCCAGCCTCAACTGCTTTGACTTCCAGATTCAAATGCAAATTCCCTCTGTCTGCAGCCCAGGTACCAGGCAGCCCGGCGTGACATTAGCTTCTTCTGGTCCTCAGGTACCTTCTCTGTTCTTCACGACGATAATGGAGAGTGGCAATAACATCTGCCAGCAACCACATCTCTTGGGTGCCTCCTAGCAGGGCACATGGATTTGTAGGTGACAAGCTTGCCTAAGTGATCTCTTACTAGATCTTCCTCAACCAAGGGCAAGTCTTACTTTCTTGTTCCTAAGCTCTGGAAGTCCAGAGGACAGACCTTAGTAAAGCCTGAAGCAAAGAAGGCATTTAATAACTCTGATTTTTCTGTGTCTTTTGTAACCCTACCCCATTCGGCAGCAGACCAACAGTTCCCTTGGTCTTCCCTTTCTAACTAATGTATTTGAAGAACCCCTTTTTGTGGTTCTTGATATCCCTTGACAGATTTAATTCCAAATGCACCTTAGCCTTCCTCATTGCATCCCTGCATACCCTGACATAATTCCTATATTCCTCCCAAAGGGCCTGCCCTCTTTTCCACAGTCTGTATACTTCCTTCTTCTGTTTGACTTTGTGGGTGAATCGATCTTGAGTTTGAAGGAAGTGATGCCTGAATATTAACTAGATCTCTTGGACCCCCTCTGATCCCCTTCCTTGTAGGCCATGAGTTTCCTCTAAATTGGTCACTGAAGAGGCCTAAATTTGCCATCCTGAAGTTTATCCTACTTATGGCCCTGCTTGATCTTTGCTGAATCCTGAACTCTACCATCTCATGGTCCCTGCAGCCAAGGCTGTCCCCATCCTTGGCATCTCCAATGAATCCCTCTTTATCTGTTGGCAGCAGACTCAGCAGCACACCTCTCCTCATTGGCTCCTCCACAACTTTTGTCAAAAAAGATACCATCAATGCTTTGCAGGAACCTCCAGGACTGTTTGTGCCTAGCTGTGTTGTCTTTCTTTTGCTTATATTTAGGGATTTTAGTTTGTTATTTTCAAGCCAGGTTATAGCCAGGTTCCTTCCACTGAAGGAACTTGATTTGCTTCTCTGAATTGCATGTTATTTTGAACCAAAATACTACCTAGAATGAATGTTTGGTCTTTGACTATTAAAAGAAAATATGTCGGTTCTGTTCAATACCTTGCAGTTTTATTATTTACTACAAAAGGATATTTTTTTCTATTCTTTCTTTTTCAGCTGACATGAACCTTTGATAAATTAACACTTGTATTGCAGACAATCCCAGGAAAAGAAACATAACAAACAGTTGTGATTAGACCTTTGGGATCAAGTGTTGATAAATGAAATTTACTTCAGTTTATTTTTAATATTTATGAAGCAGCAGTCTGTTTTCTACAGAGCTTATCATGTAGGAAAAAATACTGAGAGCAGTTTGGAACCTAAATTACTCACAGTAATTACAGTGGGACTTTGCATTCACTTGAAAGGACTAGGAGACTGCAGAACAGCCCATGGGACTTTTTATTCCTTAACTAAAAGCTTATGATGAACTTGCTACTTCTTGAAGGGATGCATTATCCCATGGCTAGCTGTTTGCAAATATATTGAATATATTTTAACTCATGGTCTAGAATATTGTGCTCACATTTACTACTCTCTTGCAAGAAGATCTATTTTATGACAGATTTTATTACTCTGTTCTATCCGCAAACATGGCTTACATTAGTTTATTTTTAAAAATGCCAGAGCACCTTTTTTTTGATTCTACTAATTATGTATGAGTAAATTATCAAATCATCTTGCCAGTATGAGTGTGGATTTCCTCGTGCATGCATACAAGTAGTTAGCAATATACATATACCATCATCATTAAAGTACATGTATATGTGAAATATATGCTTAAATATATGATATAAGGACTGAAAATGTAGGTGTTCTATCTTCAGTACGGTGATAGGGGAATGATGCGTTCCCCAGTAGGGGAGGGAAAGGACAAAATATGAGCAACAAAGAAAGGAAACAATTATTTCATTTACCAGGCACAGGAAGTGCTTGTGAAATCTAAGAGAGAAAACAGAACAGTGTAGTGACAGAGTACAGAAAAGAGTACTAGAGACTTTCTCAAGGCAGCTTTGCTTCTCCGATCCAGTGAGCGATCCTCATAGTCCTTCATATCTACTACACGGAGGAGGTTACCTCCACAACACTTAAGTTCAGCTGCAGAGAAGCTGTCTCAGGACTCCTCTCCGACAACAGTCAGAGGGTAACAACCCATTCTCTTCCTACTCACGCCTACCACAGACCTTTCACTATGAACATATGCATTTAACTCACAAATATGTCAAGATTCTGTGGGTATATATTTCATACCTGTAGAATATGTATGTCCCCATATATGTGAGAGATATGACAGCTGCTAAAATACTAAGGAAGGGGAAGCAACTACTAGATCTCTAAAGCAAAACCTTCATTAATGGTGTTTAGTTACCTGCATAACTTAGTAAATTTTACACCAAAACCAAAAGCCATAACAGAAAATTCCATTCTCCTAAATTTATCTGAAGAGAAATACTACATTAAACATTCAAATTAAATTTAAACTTTAGTGTGAAACAATGATGATTATACTTTAAGTCCAGATATCAGTGTACCTTAGGCAATGGAGTTGTTACCATTGTATCAGTAACACAGAAAAAATCTTTGAGATGTCATTATTAATAACCTTAATTACCTTCAAAAAGACCATAAATAAAATATAAATAACATTGCAATTAAGCAATAAGCAATTTTAATTCAAGAATAAAATGCAACACATTCAGTGGTTAGGAAACTGAAGATATAGCCTCTGCTTTTCATGTGGTCATGCAATGTTTTCATGTACTCATGCAATATTCATGATTCATTTGCTAGGGGCAGCAGCTTTCTATATTGTTAAAAATAATAGGGTAAAAAAGACTAACCATACAATGGAAAGAAACTATGATATCAGCTTTAAAACTCATATTACCAGTTTTTATTATTGTCTACGATAACATTTTCTATGTGGTATTATTGGCATATCCCTCCAAAAATCTTATCCTCCATCAAACTAACCAACTTTGGTGAAATTATGTCACATACAAATTTATTCACTTCCTCAATATGTCTAGTAAGAGAAGTGCAGAAGCCTATTAGCTTTTATTATAAAAGAGGTTATTGATATGATTATGATATGTATATTAATAAGATTTTTAAGTGAAGATTTTCTGTGGTTTGCTATATCTTGCAATAGTAGAGATTTCTCACTGTCATTGAAATTACTTCTCAAGCGTTCAGTGCCGACTATAAATATTCCTTACACTCCATCTACCATATTCAATGTTACAGACTAGGTTCTCCTGTTACAACAAGCCACACTGAATCTTACTCAGTAAAAATGCTGTTAATTTGTTGGAATATAGATGTTCTTAGCTGTTAACTATCTCTTCTCAGGAAAGTTTGAAAAGGAATATGAACACTGTGAAAAAATGGGGTGAGCTCTTATTAACAGTGCAAAGCTGCTTGTTTATAATTTGTAGATAGCCAAGTGCTGGGTAAATGGTATGGAAGAATAACAAATATTTAGCAAATTACAAGCACTTGGATATGAACTGTTTTTAAACAGTAGCAAAATTATAATAAGCAGCAGAACTGGGAGTATAGCTTTTCTGAGGCTGTATATGGGTTCAATGTTCCTGAAGAAAAAGGGGGTAATACCTTCTTTCACTCCTTCTCTCTAGTCAGCTTTCAGTTTGGAAAGAGCAGCCAGGAGCAGTAGTCAGCTTAAGGATGTTATTTTACAGGTTACTGGATTTTATATACCTTTACTAAGGGAAGAGAGTTAATGCATATATTAGCAGGTTAGTTTACATTAACCTGTTCTGTCTACAGGTACCAGTTTTGGGGCATAATGAAAGAATTTGTTAATGACTGAGCCAGCTCTGAACTGTGGTGGTGTAAGGAGTACAGGGCATTTACAAAACTGCAACTTCCAGGCACAAAAGCTAACTTTATTTCATTAACCTGCCTGAGTTTCTTCCACAGTCAACAGAAAAAGAGCATCCCTTATAGACAATTCAAGGTAAGAAAGGAGCAGTAGGAGTTCTGAAAGGAACCACTTCTGTGCCTAGAAGGACCTTTCAGAAAACAGTTTCCTAGAAACACTACCAAACCTTTGGAGGTTGCATAGCAAGCAAACAGAGGCTTTTTAATGGCTGCCTTAGATTTCGTTGCTAAGTCTTACCTATTTCCACTTCAGGTCCTTTTTTGGATCTAACCCAGAAAACTTTCTTCAAAGTTTGAGTGGTGAATGAGAGAAATTTTTTGTGCATATTTATCTCATTAAGTGCCAAGCTGCCAGGGTTTAAGTTCAAAAACATTAGTCTGATGTTCTTTCATCTGCATAAGTATATTTTTACAGGACATTTGACCTTTTTATTCTCCCAGTTTTCTAAAAAAATTGACTTCACAGAAATAGAGGACAATGTTTGACTGAGAGATGAGAGTAGCATTCTGAGAGTAACTTTCTCCATAAATTGAATATCTCTGACTCAGATTGTTTTATATATAATATCAAGAAAAGAATGATTGACATTGTAAGAGGAGAAAAAGAGAGAAACACCCCCAGAATACCATAGTTATTTTAGCTATTTAACTATTTTAAATTATATGAACATTCTTGATTTAGTTAAGGAAGAAACACTCTTAGTTTTAGAAGATGTACAGTTAAAATGACCAAAAAATTATAGGTTATATACTACATTGCCTTTCTTTTCCTGTAAAAAACTAGGCTTTTTGTTTTTACAGCCAGGCATTTCCAGTTAAGGCAAAAGATAAACAGGAATTGCTAAGAAAGATGTTTTGCTAAGAAAGATGCTTTGCATCTGAGCATTTTCCAGGCATATCTTCAGCCAAATGTGCAATCATCAGCCCAATACTTTGCAGCTTTAATCCACTCATTAGTCCTACATTTATGTTATATAAACATTATGATGTTGCCTTTTTGGTAGGCAGCTGGATAATTTCTCTATATATGGTCAAGCCTAAATCTTCCAGTTTCCTTTGTAGTGTTTTAAAAATTAACCATTGATAATTGTCCAATAGATTTTATTAAAGCCAACTCTTCTGTGCAATTGTGAACTTTGCAAGCTTTTTAAGGAAAGAAAGACGTTTGAGGAAAACATGAGCATTTTTACTGTACTTGTTTTAACACTCTCTATATACTAACCATAGGTTATTTTTAAGGGAAAGAGATAATTGAAATTGACTCCTAAAAATATAACAAACATAATTAAACCAAACAAAGGCCTAAGAGAAGAAAACATATCAGCATTCTTAAATATGTGATTTATTGTAATTTTTGTGGTAAAGTTTTACCTTCAGAATTTAAAAAAAAAAATCAATATTCTTAAATTGAGATAAAAAAGTAAGAAAGACAAATGCACCCACTCAGTAGCTGATTATCGAATAACACCCTCTGATTTAGGAGTCATACCAGGAGAGAATAGAAAAAGATGAAATAAGTGAGAAAGAAAAGAGGGAGTAGGAACTGTATGAGATAATAGAAATGTTGAATTCATAAAAAATTAAACTGCAGGTGAACTGTTTCATTTACTCAAAATCTAACATCATGTCAAAAAATCTATTGACAATGAAGTTGATTTGTGCTGCTTCAGTGAAAATTCAGAATAGAACTCCAAGATGCCTAGCAAGACACCTCAGTCAGTCTGCTATCAAAACCCATGTTTTTACTGTAAGGAAATAATTCCTGCAGAGTTCTCTTGCTGAGTGTTCATTTCAGGGACTATCAGTGAGCAAAGGATATTAGGGATTACAGGGACGATGTCTTACTGCCTTTCATTCAGCTTTCACAGTTAATTCATTTATGATATAGGGTTTTTATTCTTTGTATAAAAAGATGTAAAGAGCGTCTCTTTACAGAATATCTATTGCCTGACTCAGAAGTAGAATAGAAACAGGATGGATTCCTGCACTAGGATGGGCTGCATTTAGTTTTGATATAGACATAAAAGTGTCTGGAAGATTTTATTCCTCAAAAAGCTTAACTGTTTGACTTTCTATTTTAAAATATGGCTGAATGGTTCTTCATTCAGATTTCACAAAGCATAATACTCCCTCACTACTTAAATCTAATTCCAAATGCTAAGTGCTAAACTAAACCCTGCTCAACAATCAGCAAATTGCAATGCAACTGTCAGAGGATATGGTCCCTACACTTTGTTTCCCTGATGCTTCTCAGTTGTGTAGAGTCTGTCATTATATGTAGTGGGGATCTAATTGAACCAGTGCATAGCGGCGGAAAATTACAGCGCTGATGACAGAGTGAAGTAAGAGCTGATACGATTTTGCACAGTAACAGCATTATTCAAATCTCATAACGTTAGGGGAAGGTAGTTGCCAGGATTGATGGAAGGTGGTCAAATATATTTTGAAGAACCTTTAACTCATCATTTTTGATATCTACTCTTAAAATAGAACATTTATACTTGAGGCCAAAACTGCTCATGCATTACTACGGTATTAAATTATTTTATGCAGTGTTACTGACAATCCTCACAATAAGTTACTCAAAATGTTTGGGGAGCTTTGCCCATATCTTGAGATTCTTCCAAATTGTAGTAATCCTTATATCTCCTTGGAATTTCTTTTTCTATAGAAACATAGGAAAAGGATTTTTTTTCAGATGATAGCAATTTTAACTTTGTTCAGTATTCTTAACTAAAAGAAGCAAATATATCTTTAAAAGTTTCAAAACCCTTGCATGTTTCTGTAGACCTGCAGCTTAGCTTTCCTTTTTTCTTTTTTTTTTATCGAAACCATATGAATATGAATCTAGGATTTGAGTAACTCACATTAGACAAAAAATGTCTCTTCCAGTAAAGAATTTAAAAAATAAGTCGATTAAAGTTAGGCTTCTTTAACTCAATCAAATTAAAGAGTGATTATACACCAACTTTATGTAGCTTGCTCTAATTGTCACCAAATTAATGCAAGTATTGAAGCAGAGTAGAAATTTTCAGAATTTCAATACAGAAAGATAAATTCAGCTATATATCTCTGTTTTTTCTTCCAGATTTAGTGTTTGAACATGTTCATAAACAGTTTCACATAATCTAATAAAACGTTGTGCAGTCCGTATATTTGAAATTCTGTACTGAAAGCACCATAATAGAGTTCACAGATGAGTTCAAGTCAGTCATGAATAGCTGATAAAACAGATGGCATTCATTCATTGACATTCAGAGAAACCCCAACAGACTGGAGGAATGGGCAGAGGGAAACTGTCCCTTAGGGAGGTCCTGTCCCTGGGGACCTCTATGCATTAGTACAGTCTCGAGGATGGTGGAAAGCAGCTTTGCAGAGAAGGATCTGGGTGTCTTCATAGACAACAGTTTTGGACATGAGCTTTCTATGTGTCCTTGCAGCAAATAAGGCCCATGATGTCCCAGTTTGAATTAGGAAAAGCATTACTGCCAGAACAAGGGGAGTGATCCTTCTTTCTGCTTGGCCCTGGTGACACCACACCCAGAAGGCTGGGTCCCAGCCAGTGCTGTGAAGTGCCACAAAGCAGACTTCTAGCTTTTCTCATACAAGGAGAGGCTGCGAGAGCTGGGGACGGTCAAACTGAGGAGAAGGAAGCTCTCTCAGATGGAGGCAGCCTCTTCTCAGTGGTACCAAAGGACAGGACAAGAAGCACTGGGCACAAACTGAAACGCAGTAAATTCTCCCTGAACATAAAAAAAAAAAAAAAAAATCACAGTTTGGGTGTTAAACACTGTAACAGGTTGTCCAGAGAGGGTTTGAAGTCTCCATCAATGGAGATGTACAAAAGCTGACTGCATGTAGTGCTCGGCAATCTGCTCTAGTTGTTGCTGCTTGTACAGTGAGGTTGGACCAGATGTCCCAAAAGGTCTCTTCCAACCCTCCTATTCTATGATTTTGAGATTCTGTGAAATATGTTTTAGAATGAGCTGGACTGAGAAGAACAAAACAATTTTTAATGTAGATTTACTGGGAATCTATTGATGTTATAAAGAATCACTTAAAAATGTTTTTAGATGATGGGATGTAAATGGGTAAAACAATATATAGGTAATAGGATAAGCTATCGTGTAGGTCCAAGAAGGGAGATGGAGTCCAGAAAAAGAAGAAAATACTAGCAGAATTTAAAAAGCCTCTGTAAGTAACAAAGAATTATCAAAAAATAGAATAGGTTTGTAACTTTCAAGGTGTATAATAATTTCTGAGAGGCATCATGGTATGATTTTTAGTAACTGGAAATACTGCTGATCTTAACTTCTACTGATTTCAAGAGGAACTAGGTGGTGTATAAATAGTTACCTAAATATTCATGTATCTTGGCTGTAGGACTTCTGTGGTAGTCACCCAGAACAAAAGTAAAATTAAGTATCAAGCCTCTCAGTGTCTAACATATGTGGAGAGTCAGATGTCTCAGAAAGGAGCTCAAGAGGGTCAACCCCTCTTGAGTGGTAAAGAGATAACTGGAGATTAACGGGAGAAAATAATAGGTATAGGGGTTAATCTGAACAGGTCATAGGTGTCTCCATCGACTTGCGATTCACAAAGCACACCTGAGCCTGAGAACCTGTAAAAAATGGAAGAGATACTACACCGAGAAAAATGCTTTTGCAATATTATTGAGTGGTAAAAGTCCAGGAAAAATGTAACACAGATATAACATCCACTTTCTAGGTATTCAAACTTCTATTTTATTTCTTAAAAAAATACAGATTGCTACTCTTTTAATAATCTTGCTGAATCTGAGTCACTCACAAAGAGCAAAATACAATAGGAAAGTGTGGTATTGCAAGAGTAGCCCAGCAGTCAGTATGCTGAAGGGAATGAAGATAGAGAAAGAATGATATGAGCATGATTGCATACCTTCGAGGTTAGATTACTGAGGCAGTCATCCTAGGTTCTTCTCCTAGGTTGTTAAAGCATTTTAGATCAAAAGTGCTTCAAAACCAGTTATTGTCAGCTATCTTCTGACTATAAATCTTTTTGTTGGTAACTTACTTGCAGATAAAAACACTCCTGTTTAAATCCTCATATACTTTATGTATTTCAAGAGCATCTTATTTCTGATGAGGCTTTAAGCTTCTCCTCTGCATCTCCCTAGTTTCAACTTATTGCTAAACAATGTTCAAAACTGCTTTAAACTGATGAAGTCTGACAGAGGTTTGTGAACTCTTAAAATATTGAGCCCCATAACATATCAGCCAGCTACACAAGAATACCAGCAATTCCATATAATGTTCATAATAGCCTCTTAAAGATAACCCTCTGCACAGACTTGTGCAAAGCTGCTCAAAAAGGAAATTCATGTATTGTTGTAAGCACTTGAAGTGCTTAGTGTTTGCTCTTGAATCAAGTTGACAAGATAGCAAAAAGTGCTTTGTTCTGTTCCCACCATGTCTTGTAGCCGATACTATCTCTTGTGCACTTAGAAAACCTAAAACAAATTATAGCTTCCTACTGCAATTTCCCCTCAACACTTTGCCAAGGCTGGATTAATCAGGTTACTCTGCATAAAATAAGCACCAGGCACCAAGTTAATATGGTCTGAATTTTAACTGCAGTTTCAACATTTACCTCAAATGAACTGCAAAAATATTGCTCTCCTATGGAATGATTTTACACCAGTATATAACAAGGCATGATTTATGAAAATACATATTTCTCCTAATATTGCTTAGCCATGGTAATGATGCTCCACAAATGCAGTGGGCAAATGTTATTCTAAGTAGTTTTAACTGCATGCTCAAGAACTCTTTTGATAGCCTCTTGTACAGCTGCACAGTTTAGAAAAGTAATACAATTAGAAAAGCAACTGAAGCTTTAGAATCTGTCTACTAAATTTTACTTTTCCAAATTAAGATGCCATAAAAGCATCTGAAATCTCAAAAAATTAATGTTTTCAGGTTGCTAAATCGAAGTGACAAATAGCTAAATACAGCTATTCAAAACTCCACAACTGACAGGCTAAATTTCAGTCTTGTGAAGTCTGAAGAAATACTAACCTAATTCAAAAGAATAGTAAAGAAATAATAAAGAAAATTTAAGCTATAGTAGTACTGCCAATGACTTCTCCCTTACGCAGATGCTCTAAGGTTTCTCTGTTGTGGCCACTCAGAAAGAACACTCCATCTTTTGTAATATTAATTAATTAATTTAGTTTTAAATTTACTTTCTGTTTATAAATCTATCTGATCAGGCCAAATCAGCACTGGAATCTCTCTTACAGCTGTACATATGTATACAGCTATAGTCTGCTGCACTAAGTGTTAACAAATTGTTCCTATTTCATTTCCAGGTGAAATGTCTATTTGCAGTGCCTAATTTATATTAAGGAGAACCTAATTTATATTAAGGACCTTTAACTGAATTTTGCTCAAAAGTCAGTTTTCTTCATTACTGAGAATTAGATGTACCTTCTGGAAGAGAGAAGAGTAAAAAAAATTTGAGCCTTTAGACCCACAAAAAATGGTTGAATCATTATGTCATCACACAGCTTGTGAAACTATTGATTTATAATAATGGAACAATACTAGAGCAACACACCCCTATATAGCTCACAGTCACTTCCATATAGCTATGTGCGAGCATTAAAGGCTCAATGTGCTGGCCTTTAATGCTTCTGCTTAAGGTAGCAGATTCTATCTACACCAATGATGTCCTGGGACACTTATCGTGAGACTGCGTATCTATAGTTTACAAAATGTCTGCTCTCTGTTATACCTGTAAATATCCTTAATTTGTTCCAAAGAGCACTCGTTATAGCGTAAATGATTCAGAAAGGGCTGTGGAATAAATGTAGATGCTTTTTTCATAAAAGATAATTGNTATCCTTAATTTGTTCCAAAGAGCACTCATTATATTTTTCTCAGTATTTTTTTGGAGCTTTTTACTAGAATGCTTTCATATTGAGAGCAGTGACATTGTATTGGGCTGATTTCAAAATTTTCTCATCTATCATGCTCATTCTGCAATGTTAATTGACATTAGCATCTCTGTAATACAATATACTAACAGCTCGTTTTCACCTGCAGGAAAGACTAAACTTAGTCTTGAATGAAGATTAAGTGACCTGCACATTGCTTAGAGAGAAGAGGGGGGTTGTAAGTAGGAAGACAAAGAGACAAACACTAGGAAGACTGCACAGAGTGGATTTTTTCTAAATTGTTTGCTTAATTTCAGAGTCAATTTTTTACGTCAGAATTTAAACAAGACTTGATTTCATTGAACTAGCGGGTCACAGCTGAATATCTAATTGCCTGCCACAATTTGTCAGTAGCCTTGTAATTCCCACTGACACTTCCCATCTCTTGTCCATACTGTCTTCATGCCTTGTTTTCTACTCCCCAGGCTTGACTTAGTAGGCGGCTCACTCTACACATGCCTCTGCACACTTGTGCTATGGTCCTGTGATATCAATCCTCTACAACAGGGAAGGAAGGTGGTTTAACTCTATTCTTTGATAAAACCCTAAATTATAGCAGTTTCTTAAGGTGAAAGTTTCAAAATTTGGACTCTTGCAGCTATTTCAGTTATCTTCAGTAGTGCAGCTGATGTTTGTTGATATTTGGTAGCATATGTCCACTTCTTACAGATAACAAACCAGTGAATTTATCCCATAGGTATTTACCAATTCACTCCAATAACTGTTTTGATATTCCCAGCTCAGACTTATGTAGCAGTTTACAGGCCTGTTAAGACAGAAATCTCACTTTTGGTCGTGATTCAGTAATTGATCATTACAATCATAGAATCATAGAATCCTTAAGGTTGGAAGGGACCTCTAGAGGTCATCTAGTCCAACCCCCTGCACACGCAGGGCCACCCAGAGCTCGTGGCACAGGGCTGCATCCAAGCGGGTCTTGAAGATCTCCAGAGAAGGAGACTCCACAACCTCTCTGGGCAGCCTGTTCCAGTGCTCTGTCACCCTCAGTGTCAGGAAATTTTTCCTTAAGTTCCTGTGGAACTTTTAGTGTTTCAGTTTGAGGCCTCCTTCTACTCTACAGGGAGTGTTATCCTTACATTTCTTTTCCGTCTGTAGCTTAACAGAAAATAAATGACAGTGCTTTGATGTATCTATATTTGGCTATATATCTGTTTTATCACCTTCTACAATGGTTTTTTTTGGATTGCCATGTCACATTTTTGTGTAATGTGAACACATTATTGTAATAATTATAACTTACTTTGTGTGTTCTCTATTCTTGGTCATCTACCTATGCTGATTTTCTCTTGTTTCCTGACTTATACATAATTTGTTTTTTGCATCCCTTTTTATAGTCTCACTTGTCTTTCTTCCTTTAGATTTGTTTGCATTATTTACATGGATTCTTTGTTTTAGAGATCCTTCACCTGCTCATTTAGCCATACTACATTTTGATCCTCTTTGCTCCTTTTTTTTATTTTTCCTTATTTTACGGACATTAATTTAGCAGACTCTGATGCAATACTACTATTTAGTATACATTTCTTATTGATTACCGACCATCATAGTATGAGTTTCCTCTATCTTCAAAAAATAAATTTTTATCATTGTGGAATTTTTTAGTTTCTGATGTTAAAAATTGGAAAGTATTTCAGAGAAAACACTTACATAGGCATGTAAGTGTTAAGATACATGTAAGTTGGGAGAAGGGGCTTCAGCAGGCTCGCATCTGTCAGACCACCAGTTTCAGCAGCTCCTAATAATAACATCTGAGAACAATTCCTTCTACGTGGGATTTTCGGAAACATATAAAGTACTGTTGAATCAATGGAAAGTTTATCATCAGCTTCAATGGGTGCTGAATCAAGAAAGAAATGGCTTAATGTTGCAGATGTTTTGAGAATCAAAGAATTTTTTAAGCTACAGATTTATTTTTTGAAAGCATCTGCCTTTGAAGTCTACCACCTATTTAAACTGTACAGTCTCTCAGATCTACACCCATCCTTGTTACATAATTTTGAGCTTAACTCTCCTCTCATTTGCACCAATTTTGAAAACTATACATCCACTGTCTATATTAGAGCAAGTCTTAATTTTTATCTGCATATATGAAAAAAGAATCGGTTCTCAGATGCTTTCCATTAAATTAATTGACACAAAATGTATATTAATTAAACATCAGGTCATATTAATAGCAGTAGCTTTAATTATCTGTAGTTTTAGCAAGGAGCTAGATTTTATTCATACTCTACAAGTAGTGTTCTCAGATGTTCCAGACTGTATTCCTATATGATCCTTTTCCTTGATTTAATCAGCAGTAGAGTGTAGATTGCAAAATGTGATTACTTTGTGTCTAGCAAAAGGTTAAGTAATAATTTCTGAGTACACGAGAGTGCTCTGAAAATCCTCAGGATTCCTCACTAAATCTGGTAATATGTTCATGTTGTTCATTATATCTGTAGCAGACAAATTTAAATAAGTGAAAAAACCAACATTTATTAATTTAATGTTTTATAATGCTACGTATTGTCTTTTTAAAAAGAGATTTCCCTATTTCTCTCTTCTTGAACATATATATGTACATGATCTCTAAAGATAATGGAACTTTTCATTTATCCCATGGATTAGAAATATACACATAAATATTATATATTTTTTTCGTTCCTACAACACAGTGTGGATATGAAACACTGATCAGTCTTCAGCTGTCACTTTAAAATGCTTGAAGGGGTAGATTATATACAAGACTGTAAGAATGAATAATGTCCAAGTGGCATTTCAGAAGCAATAAATATGATCTTCCACTCTTTGTTATCTTAGTTTAAGTTCATGTAGAATATTTTGAGAATATTTTATTGAAAATAATTTCTTATTTCAAAGTCTCTGTTTAATATTAAAGATACCATGAGTAGAAGGAAAATGTTTTGGTTATCT
Source organism: Crypturellus undulatus (assembly GCA_013389825.1). Classification (NCBI taxonomy): domain Eukaryota; kingdom Metazoa; phylum Chordata; class Aves; order Tinamiformes; family Tinamidae; genus Crypturellus; species Crypturellus undulatus. Next base: position 136,022 of record VWPW01019425.1, on the reverse strand, counting down.
CAAATCTTGTCTGCATTTTATTGGCTTCTTAAATGTTTAAGAATGTATCTTCATATATCTTTGAGCTATACTTTTGCAAGTTTGTATCTAGTAAGAAGTTTTACATGTTAATATAATATGGGCAGTTAATACTTTACTGTAGCAATATAAATATCCATTTTTATATAAAATTGATATTAATGGATAAACTTGTTATCCAATAACGTTCAGAAATTTCTTCTCAAACTTCAGAAGAAAGGTGTTACCTATCCAAAACCCATTCAATGCCTCTTTAAGACAAAAAAAAAATCATTATAACAAATCTTTCTCCTTGAAAAAAAAAAACAAATGAAAGAAAATCAAAATTGTGTTTTTAAGGAATAAATATTCTCTTCATTATTTGCAATAGCAGCACTGTTTCCACCCTCTCATCTGTTTGCCTAATTCCACAGCAAAACTACTAAAAGAAAGTACCATATCCTATATTCTATTATCAGTAAGCAATTTTCCTCACTTTATCACCTTGCCTCCTGCACAGGGAGGGAATTTCACAGGTGGGTGTAGTTTCCTCTGTTTGGTTTCTTGTTTAACTGATGCCCATGGAGCATGTGTGATCAGCAATGGTAAAATCAGCACTTGCAAGCAGAAGCAAGGAAGATAAGGTGGGAACTGGCATGGGAAGGTGAATGGGAAGGAGCATAGCTGCAGCTTTAAGTGGCTGGAGTCAGTACAGTGGTGGTACAGATATGCCACAGGATGTTGTCCCCTATGGGAAGACCACCTATGCCATCTATAGTACAGGAGATATTAATCCAGACTGCATATCCATAGAAGTATATCCCCTGGGAGTGGCAGAGTGTCTAGATATACATTACTTCAATAGGTCAAATAGGTGAATATTGGTAGCAGAAATATATTGACTACTGTATAAACTTGTTTTTAATTTAGATTTAAGATGAAGCATTTGAAACTGCTAGAGATCTTCTTACGCATAAATACTGGCTATACCACCTTCTATAACATCATAATTCCTATAATTAGCTTCAAGATTGAGCTTAATCAGTTTATTAGTTTTGGATTTTTATCCCCCAGAGTGTCGCTACTCTGATGATTAAAGTGTTATAATTTACAACCTAATTTAATTTATGAGCAGTTTATATTCATCATATTCTTGTGCCAACATTATCCTTTACCTGAAAAAAGGTGTGGGGGGGAGGTTTATCCCTGAAGTTAATGCATGTAAGTCATAGGGAAGCAATTTAACTCTTTAGTTATACCTTCTCTTACCTTTTGTTTTATGTGAAAAAACAAGACAATCCTTTTGAATTTCTAGGCATCCTGTTCCCCACATCTTCCTAGAAGAATTTTTGCATTATATCTACTTCAGCTTAAATATTTTTTACAAATATGGGTGACCAAAACTGCATAAATCACCAACCAGTGCTTTTAAAAAGGAATATTTTTTACCTGCCTCTACTGAAAATACCTTACCTGGATGCAGTCTGTGATCCCTTTTTTTTGTTCTTTTTTTAATCACATTGTGTATTACTCCACCAGAATACCACCAGACTTGGTCTCCATTATTTCTAAATGATGTTGTGCTTGTCCTTATCTGAACTGCATTCAATTTTTTTTTCAGATCCTATCTCCCTTTTGTCAAGAGTATTTTGAATTCTAGTCTATTCTTGCTTCTTTAATACTGTTCTCCAACATATTTCCACTCTTCTTAATTTCTTGTTATCTAAAACTTAGATATTGAAAAGTGTTATTGAAAAGTAAGGCACCAGACAAAATTGCCATGGAAACCTGCCATTCTCATTGATAATCACTGTCTGGGTGTGCTTTTCCTATCAGTTTTGCACCCATTCTTCTGAGAACTAGATCCTACTTTCTTCGCTTGCTTATGAAATGTCATGCAAAACTATGTCAAAAGCCTTGCTAGCATCAAGATATATGACATCCACTGCTCTTTCTGTATTCGTAATGCTTTCTTTTCTGTCATAAAAGCAAGTAAGATTGGTGTGACTTTCTAAGTTACTGACAAATCCATGTAGACTCTTACTTATCTTATTATGTTCTTTCAAGGGTTTACCAAACTGTTTTGATTATTTGTCTAAGAATTAAAGTTCAGCTACAGATTTATAATTCCCCAGCTCCTTTTTAAAATTTTGTTTGTTTATTTTCTTATTTTAGGAATAACAGATGGCCACCACATTCATACAGCTGTTTAAATCTGCAGACTCATTAAATATATTTTTATTTCATTTTTTTCACTGCCATTAATAAAAAAGCAGGACTCACAACAGACCTCTACAGAACTTGATGCAAAACAAATTCCCTGCTAACAGAGGATCATAGGAAAGAGGAATTTGAAAAACCAAAAGATTTGTTTAAGATGGAAATTGTAGAACTGAGAGGAGTACTGCAAAATTTTAATTATTTTCTGTAATTTACTCTATGGAAAGATTCTTCAGCAAAGTGTTATTTAAAAATGGATGTTGACATTTTATATATTTGTCATATAGTCAATGCACCACTAAAATGCTACCCATAAATAAAAATGTTAACAATGTCCGAAAAAAAGTTTAACAAGCAAGTGATTTTTCAGAAGCAAGAAATCTGAATAATACATCAGGAAATGCATTATAAAATATTTTATATTTGAAACAAGAAATAATAGTTAAAAATACATGTTATAGATCGTTAATCACAAAGTCCCGAGAGGTAGTAGTGAGAAATGGATAGGAAAACTGACACGGTCATATAGTGATGCAGTCATATCTCACTTCATATAGGTGCAGGGCGACTGGCTGGACTTAATGTAATACAGCACATGTCAAGGTAGTCAAGAAGTGCTGTAACCACTAGAAAATAGATTGCCAGAGTATAGTGCAGATGAAAACAGCCTGCTAGATGGACAGATAGTGACATCAAGAGCTTTCTAAAATGTCTCTGTGGACATAAAGCTTCTTTATATATAATTTCTTTCTCAGAACACTCTTTGAAAAGTGTCTGAATTGAGATATATTTATTTTCCTCCTGAAAATTAAGAGCTAGATATAATAAAAACCTTCAGAGCAGCTAAAGCCTGTTTTTCAACTCCTGGACCTAAAACTATTATACTTTGTATTGACTAGTCACTGGACAAAATTCATAAATAAGGTTGTGTAGAGACAAGAATTTAGGATTCACCACTCCTCACAAGACTTTAAACTATTTTATCAACTCATGCTATCTCTGGTACACTGACATTTAAATCTATTTCTTTGTTAACAACATTCCAAAGGAGAAATGATGATTAAATAGCCATAGGACAGATCTGGACTTTCAATTTTCATGCTTGGAAGGAAAAGATGAGTTTGCTGCTTCTTGGGGAGATGTAACTAGTCACGCAGGAGATGCATGAAAGGTTGATGCCATAGTAATTTTTGTAGAAAGCATTGGTTGCAATTGTGTTTATTTTTACTATGTGTGTTGAGCTAATGTGCAACAGGTCAATTCCCTCAAGAAACTTAGAATCTAAAACCCTAGTATGTGGATTTAATTCTAAACAGGTTTGGGTGTGAGAAAAGAAAATGGAAGGAAGGGGAGGAAGACATAGTAACGAAATGATGTTGTTTATTGCATGCTTGTTTAAGTTGCTTTTTAATAAGTCAGTTAATTGTGATTACATTGCTCATCTAAACATCGTGTCCCTTAAAACCGAAAAAAAAAAAGAACCAAATATAGTTCAAATAATGAAGACTTAACTCTCAAATTGCATTAAGAGAGAGTTAAGATTTGTCTTGTTCTTTATTTTTCTAAACCAGTAATTTTTGGAGCTAACTGTTATTGGCTTCTAGCAAAATATATCATCCATTTCCTTCAGGTGCATCTTAAAGATCTTCTGTGTCTTTATAGCAACAAGAAAGGAGAGAACCACTTCTTCATTTAGTCCATTTTTGGCTTCAAAAATCAGCATGACTTGTAGTGAATTTTTATTCAAAGAGAAACCACAAGAATTTTTTTTACTTTAATTTGTGCTGAGGGAAAAATACATTGCTCAATTTTCCATTCTCATTATTTTTCTATATTTTGTAGAATTAATAGGAATCAAAAGACAGGTAATTTGCCAGTCTGATTCTAATGTTCTTAAATTTATTGTTTTTAAATCGATGTATCTTATTTGATCCAATATTTTTTTCCGGGTGATGAAGGAAAATTCCTATTACTATATTACACTAGAAGTGAAAAACTGCAGGTCACTTCTTTGATCATTTATGTTGCCACTGTAATTTGTACATGCTATGATTAAAACAGATTGTATGAGAAGAGCAATGTGAATGTACTGCTCTGAGCACACTCAGGTCTCAAGGATGTCACAAACATCACTTGGAAGCCTGAGAAGACCAATATTGTAACAAAGGCTCTGGGAATCAGGGATTCTTACCTTTGCTGGTATATTCATTGCAGTTGGTGTTTGGCACCCATAGACATCATCACAGGGAGAGACGATTTAGTGAAGTTTCAGCAGTCTGAAAGAACTGAAACTATCTATCTCATATGATTCATGTCTCCTTCCACAAACCGTCAGCCCTTGCCTTTGGCAGAATCAGAAAGGGATGGGCTTCAAGAATTTGCACATTTTTGCTAACATGATCATTGAGGTAGACCAGAAATTACAGCTCGGGTTAGTTCAAATTGACAGTGAGAAATAATTTTTTCAGTGTTAGCAAGGGTCTAGTTAAACAAGTTCTTCCTTTATGGAGGGTATTTGGTGGACTAGTTACTACCTATAAAAGTGCTCCGTGTTTTTTCTCTTTTTTTTTCTCTAGATTTCTATCATCCATTTAGAAGTTTGTCTATTCAGAACAAAGTGAATCTAGGGAAAAACTACCAGAGTAATAGTTGAAAACTTCTAGACTAGGGTAATTTAGGTGCAAATGCAAACTACCCAAATTACATGAGTGAAAGTAAGATCCTGAGGTCTTCCCCAAAACATCATAAATTTAATACAAGCTTTAGGCTCTGTCCTCCTCTTTATTTTATTAATACTGAAGATCCAATTCTGCTCATGATAATCAGTGACAGATATTAAAAAATTCTCTTTCTCCTTTCTATAAATAGTCTGTTTTGGTTAGTTTTTCAGACTTGAAATCACCTGTGTTTATTCTCTGTATTATTATTAAAGAATAATTGTAGGTTCCTTGAGACACATATTGACACACATATATATATATGTATTACATTAAAAGCAATATAATATGTATATTATGATATTTTTTCAAAGAAAAGACAACACAGATATCTTTGTAATATCATCAATAGTTTAATGATTAGACTTTACAAGAGATGTCATAAGCCCAGATTCAATTTTGAATCAGGTGGTGCTGGGACAATAACATAGTTTTTACACTAAAATTTCATGGCTTTTATGGAGTCTGTATCTGGAATGGGAGTCCGTAAGTTACATTCCCTTAGAAATTGAGATATTTTGTTAGTCAAAATGTACCTGAAAACTAAATATTCCTGCAAGAGATTTCATTAATAGCTATTTGATATAATATTCTTATTTTGCTCTATGGATGAACCTCCCAAATTGAGGCTTAACCTGGAGAGATATTTATTAATCCTTCAGAGCTGACAAAGTGTTTTGTTATTTTTCAGGTTGCTACTATCATATCAGAATATGTTAATATTCTAATTCTTTAGGATATGTTCCCCTATAATTATGTTTCCTTGGTTCAAAAAATCCAATATCAATCTTATAATTGTATCTAATCTATTTTTTGACTTTTACTTGCTCATTTTTCAAGTCATCACCCAGCATTGTATTTAAACAAGAGACCCAGCTTCTGTATTTTTTTAGATTTTTTTTTGAAAAAAACAATCATCTGCTAACAGTTATATATTGGATTTTTTATTAATCTAGGTAGGTATGTTTGCATACCTAGCTAAGTGTCTGAGTGGGTGTCTGAGTGTTTATCTGCATCTCCTTAAAATATTTTCTCAGTAAATAACAGCACCTTTATATAGTCTTATTTCATTGGGTATGTCAAGGGTAGCTACATATAGCCATAATAAATGTTTTTTTTTTTTCTGTTGTTGTTCATGACAGCACGATTAGAGTGTATTTCATCTGTCAATAACATACAATAAATCTGTTTCAAAAAAACTTTATTTTGTTATGATGCATTTAAAGAAGCAAATCAGACAGACCAGAACTAAGAATTGTTACTGACTTTCTAAGGTTCCAGAACTCAAACACAGTTTAACACATTTTAGAGTGGAGGTTGGGTGTCTAGTGCATCAGACTATGTGCCCAAAGGAGAGCTTATATGATAGACATCAACAGGGCATTTGTTTTACACTGGGGCAGAAGTTGTCTGCCATTTTGGTTTGCCCCCCCTGCCCAGCTGCTCTTATCTTTGAAGTTTCTCTTACTCCAACGACCTGCTATAGCTCTCTCCAGCACTGTAAATGAGTGCCTGCTATGTTAGCATCTGCTAACATTTGAAACATTGGCCTGATGCCATCCATTCCTGTACTCTGTGCAGATATGCCTCTCTGTTTTCCTATGTTTATGACAAAGTTTCATACTGTAGGAGAAAATATAATGCAAAGGCTTAGGGTTATGCCCTCAGAAAAGTCACTAAAAGAAAATATTATATTTACTGTTTTCAGAATCTTTTGGATACACATCTTCCATTTTTCTACCTCACTCTAAATAGCTTTTTACTTTTGGTGCCATTCTGAAATGTTTCACATTTATATTTAAACCTATATTTTTGCGCAGAGGGACACCTTGGCTTACTTTAACGGATTCTTGCATTATTGAGATCATTACAGATGCCATAACCCAGAGTGTAAATTGTTCTGATTTCAACAGCTATTTTATACTGCATTTAAAGCAGTTCAAGGTAAATTCAAGTTCCTTAGGCATTCTATACGGTTCTTTTGAGTATTTCAGTATGTAAATTTTCAACAGCTTACTCAAACAGCTCACTAGAGGTTCAGTGAAATAAAGGCAAATAAATGTCTTTGACAATGATGAAATTTAGAGCTGTAAAGGGATACAATAATTTACTAGGTTTGTTGTACGTCTCTTTATGGTTCTATGAAGCTTTCACCTAACTTAATGCTGACTTTAACCACATCTGAAAGACAATTTCTTTCGAAGCTGTATCGAAGAAGAAAAGATAGGTGTTGTATGCAAGATCAACTTCAGCAGTAGCTTAAATAATGGAGTTAATATATGTATTCAAGTGAAATAATTTATCTTACACCAATCTGACTGTTGCTGGGTTTGCTAAGCAAGAGTAATGCACCTAAATTTGGGGCTATATAAGTAGTAAATATAGTTTTATTACAATGCAACTTCCACTAAATCTCATAGAAAATGAACTTGCTTATAACAGCTATTGGTTCCAGACCACAGGGTGCTATGTCAACTTTTTTTTTGCATTAATTTTCTCCCCTTTTCTCAATATAACTGGCCACATACCTTTTCCTTGTAGTGTGAAATCTATACAAAATCAGATATAGAGATTAAAAACAAATTTAACAAGGAATTATACACATACATAGATAGCAAAGAAACAATGGTTGGAAAGGTGATTGGGTGTTTTCTAGTTCAACTGAAGAAGATCTATCTATTAATCAGGTTGGTCATGGTTTTTTGACTGTTTAACTTTCAAAAACCTCCATGGATGGAGATTGTATAGCCTACCTAGCTCGCCTCTTCCAGGCTGTATTACCCTCTCCATCAAAATTTTTTCCAAATGTTCAGTGCGACTCTTCCAACTTCTCATTTCTCCTTGTTGATCCTCTGATATTACCAAGAGTTTTGTTCCACCATCTTTGTTACTTCCCTTCAAATAATTGTATGTTGCAGAGGTTGGATCATCTCTGAGCTCTCAGTACTTTTGCCATGTTGAAAGAAGCATAATTGTCTTAAACTCTTCTTGTAGTTCATGCATATCCTATACGTGAGCTCCTGTATATTGCATATGTAGTTCTTGGTGCATCAACCAGTTGTGATAAATACATTAGTTGCTTCAGTGAATCACATTTTATCAGGATATCAAGTGAGTTAAAAGTCAGTTGAGCATATGAGCACAACTTGAGTATTAACTACTCTTTTGACCTAGTCTTTTAACTAGTCTTTTGATCCTAGTCTTTTTTTTCAGTTCTTCAAACCTAAATAGAATGTAAAAGTAAAATAAAATAAATAAAAATTATATCCTTATTTTGGATAAGATAAATTTGGTCTAAACATGACTGCTAAGATTAATTTTGTCTAATCATGTATACTCAGGGTATACTCAGTTAAAATTAAAATTGTTCATGCTACCTTAATTCTATTCCCTTGGAAATAAGAATTATAATGATTTATGTGATAAGACATAAGAAATATACAGCAAAACCATCCAGGTGAGGATTTAATGGAGAGGGAGAAATGAATACTCATAAAACCTCTGTGGAGCTTGTCACTAGGTGTGCTTCTGAACTGTTTGGAAATGGTAAATTTTTTATATTTTCAAATTTTTATTTAACTAAAATGTATACCTTAATCTTATTTAAAACAGGTTCAAAAATATTACTCTTTTCATTTATATTCCAAAAGCATTGGAAGGTGAGGATACTTTTTTCATACAGAGTTTGAGGAAAAAGTGTAAGCTCTTTTTCTTCTTAACTCCTTTCCAATTACCCTTAGTGAGCTAGCTAGCTCTCCAGGGAGAGTTCCTATATCTAAAACAGTTCAGTGCCTTCTCTGAGAAAGGGAAAGAATAAGATGGTTGTTATTCCAGAAACTTTCTCTATTCACACCTGTGTTTGGAGGTTTCCTTACACATATTTTGCATTCTCAATGTCAATATCGGTAGTTATTCTTTTACTCACCATTGCAAGGCTCAAGTTACCTTTTAATGGATTATACTTCCTGTCACGTACTAAACTTATTCCTCAAAAATAATGTGTTCCATACTTGCAATTACTACGAGTAAGTGGAAGTAGTAAACTCTCCAGCAACCTATTTTCTGGTTCTTTTACTCTCTTTATTTTGACAGACTTACTTATACTTTGACCCAACTGAAATAGTTTTTAGTGCATAGAGATGTATTTGAGAATTGAATCAGAGTCTATTGATAAAAAGGAAAAGCTTGCATTAATTTCAACTGAGAAAAAAAAATCCAAACCTAACAAAGGTAATAAAAAATATAAAGAAATCTTGCCTGGTTATTATGCTTTGACTAGCAGGCAGAAAGAATTAATTATAGTGCTGTCAATTTAACATTTTGTATCAGCTTCATATTCACTTCTGGGAAGAAAATAGAAGGAAATATGTTTCAATGAGCCTATTAAACAGTTTAGCTAGATATAGCTATCCATATATGGAATTTTTATTCTTTTGGTAAATAGTCATCATTTAAGTTCTATTATTCACCACGTTTCTGCATTTTGCTTCTACAGCTACTTTTGACATATATCCAAGAGGAATTTGTTCTGGATATTCTCTTAAAACCAAGTCAAAGTTTCATTTCCACCAAAGAAGGTTAAAGATAAGTAGAAAATAGAATAATTAACCACTTTACCCCTTCCTGCAGAGCAGTAGATATGAAGCAGGTGAAAAAAAAAAAAGACATAAGGATCTAATTGTCTAGAACACTGTAAGGAATCCACACAGACAGGAGTTCTGTTATTCCTTGAAAAAGATGAAATGAGCTTCTGGATAAAATTGTAGCCATAAATTGTGTTTCAAAGAGTAGGAAGAAACATTATACAATATATCTGAAGAGTCAGTAAAGACAGGGGTGTTTTACTGAAATATTCATTTCATCTGTAAAGTAAAATATTTACAAAGAAACACTATAGTGAAAATTGGTGGTTTGTATTTGCCATGTAAGAAATTTGGACTAATAACACTACCTCAGTATACCCTACTTCACTAAATGCCTCATCCAGCTTGCTTATGCAAATTCAATCAATCACAGAAGCCCACGTGTTCTTATTCTGGCTAGACAGGAAACCTCTAGGCACATAGGTACTCTGTCATCTACATCTTGACCCCCTCTCTTCTAAAGCCATCTCTCCCTCAAAGTAGAAATAGGGGGAAGCAGCTCTTGACTACGTCCAGGGCTTTACCAGAATGATGCTCTACAGATTTTTCAAATAATTTCAAGGAGAAGACAGCAATGAAATCAAGGGAGGAACAGACTAGTCAAAGGATTTCTACAACTGCAGATTACTCGCAGATAAATGTAGGAAGTACACAAACATTTAGAAAAGTAATCTAAATTTCTCCTAAAATCAGATCTCAGAAAGTCCTTCAGGTTTTATTCAGCCCTTTCTATATTCCAGAGTCCATGTACAGCCCTGTTTCCTCTTCAGACCTAACCAGGTAAAGGCTTTGCTTTCATAGAGCTCTGGATCTCTCAGTCAACTAATTATTTGAATGGCTTCAAATCCTTCAGCAGGTGTTCTTTGCTTGGTTATAATCTTCCCTGAGACAATTCAGGCTTTAGGTTTTGGCGTAGTCACTGAAATAAGGTGCTGCCATTGTAAAGGTAACAGTAATTTCTAATATAAGTTCTCTAATAATAATCACTTCCAATCCCAGTGAAGAATGTTGGTAAAAAAGCAAACAACATAAGTAAAAATCATTTTATACCCCAAATTAAAACATTTTATACAAAAATTGCAACCACCAAACAAAATGAAGTTTATTGTTAAATATAGAAATGTATGCATAGAGTCTTGTGTAATCTAAGTAGAACATTTACCAGAAAATAATTAGTATTAAGTTACTATAACACAGTAATTTTCCAGTGGGCCTCTAAATGAGAAAAACAGACACAGATTTCAGGACTTCTGCAAAACTTATTGCAGGGAAAAAAAAAGGAAAAATACAGAGAGAAAAAAAAAAAGCTTTTAGGTTTCTGATGTCTCTACCACTTAACACAGGGCAATGCAAACTGACTTCATACTTCAACTATCATATAAACAGCATTTTTAGAACCTTGAAATCATTTTAACCCCATTGGTGTAGTGATTTTGTAAACATAGAAGGCGACTATGAATAGTAACTGACACACAGTCCTGATCATTAGAAGTCTTTTCGGAAAAGGTAGTAGTAAGTCTAGTGGAAGAATGATTATAATTTTTTAGACTTTCAAGGAGAAAAATATTTTAAAGCAAGGTATTCCCATGAGTTGCAGAATGACTGACAGCTGGTTTCCTACAGACTGTGTTTAGGCCCCCTTAATAAGTCCCTTGCTGCAATGCTGGGCTCACTTTCTCTTTTATCTTTTGATGATCAAGTGTCAGCTTGTATTATGGCTAGCTCAGAGTTATATATATGTTGCTTTTCTTTCTGGAATTATTCACTAGGTGAAGTTCATACCAATTTTTCTTTGGTGAGGCAGGTGTCTCCATCCTCTACTCACCTCAAAACTTTCACAAAATCCATAAGAATTTTGTAACTCTCAAAGTTCTACCCCTATGTCTGGAAATTGCCTGAATTAGAAATTATATGGGTAGACATAAGGGCATCATGAGTACAGTGCACATCATACCTAATGTTATGAAATCCTACAGCAAGATAATGCTAGCTGTTCTTCCTCAAAACATCTTCAATTTGGGGCCTCTAATTTTAAATTGTGAACAAGAAGCTGACAAAAAATCCCAAGGACAGATTGCTGTTTGATAACTGTATCAAATAGAACAGCTCTTTTGTACTATTTCCTAATACATTAAAAATTAAAAATACAACCCCTGCAGTTGGCACCTTTCCAGTTGAGTTACATGGAAAGTGACCAGATGTTCCAGAACTAGGTATTTTTTAAAAGGATAGCGTGATAGCCCTCATATATATTGGAAAGTGCACATGAGCTAGTTTAAAATCTACAGTCATTTCTTCACTGCTTTCAAATTAATTTCTACTAAACGCAGCGCCAGTGTTAAAGGTGAAGAACTTTACTCAGCTAGTGTTGTCATCTGATCTGTACTCCTCGCTTTATGTAATACTACTCAAAACTACTCCAATAATGTTGCAGCATGTTGTACAACTGAAAACATTGGTAGAACTGATTGCAAAATCACTTTTTCGAGACAAACTTTGGAAATAACTTGAAGCAGCATTTAATTATCCTTTATAAAAATTATATTGCGTTGCTGTATAGTAAGTTAATTGCCAGGCTTTGCTCTGTGTGAAACAAAAACAAAAACTTATCTCAAATGGTCATAAATTGCAAAAAGCAAGACTGCAAAAAGCAGAATTTTAAGGCAAGAGAGTATTTGCAAGGTCTTGCACATCTATTTTTCTAAGCAAGCTATTAGCTTTCACTTGCTTTTGCTTTATATCTTCTCTATATAGGAAACCTTTGAAATGCAGCTGAATCTGTTAGATAAAGATTAATATATTTTGTGTTAAGAGACCTACTTGAAGTCCTTTCATGACATTCTCTCTGATACATGTTCATCTTTTCCATGCTGCTTTGAGGACAGGATGGCAGAAAGACAGTTCATGCTATGTAACTTTTCCCCCTTTTCTTTCAGTGTTTGAGATAGAGGGTTTTCGGCTCTTATTTAGATACATCCTTGTAATTTTCATGCATCTGTTTTGGGTAAATACTGTATGGTCCTGTAATCTCTGTAATCTTAAGAATAATGAGGATTTAAAAGACTGCTCTACATTACATTTTTTTTTCTTCTTCTGGCAGAAAAAAAGCAAAGACAGAGAATGAGAGCAGATTTTATCTGAGTAGTCCTTTAATCTTCTTTATAGAGAAAAAAATCTTACCTACTTCTTTCTTCTTTTTTTTTTCTCTTGAGAATAAAGTATGGCTATAGAATTCCACCTTTTGAAAAGATTTATCTCCTATAAAACAAGCCATAAATTACAATCTACATGACAACTTTTTATGACAATCTATGCTTTTAAAAGTGTAGTAGGTTAAAACAATTAATCTCCCTTTTGCATTTGGAAAGGTGGTATTATGTTTATTTTCAGCTCTCATTCAATGGCAAAAAATAGACAATCTGGGACTGACATAACTACCTTGCTTAACTGCCCATGAATATCACTCCATTGGCCTTATCATGTGATACAAAAAAACCCTGATATATCTCCATCAGACTTTCTAGTTTAAGTTCTGCCCTCATACTTTTTTTTTAAATTTAGATTTGTGGGAACGGAGGAATAGAACAAGAAAGAAGGACATTTCCCATTATCTCACTAAACACTCCTTGTGACTTCTCCCCATGTGCTCTGGGCTTTTTCTTGATTGACCTGTGATTGTCTAAAATGGAGATGATTTTTTTGGATTAACATATAATTATAATTATGATTATAAAATTTCGATACCTGAACGTCAGCGGAGAGTAAGATTTCTATTTTTTCTCACCTCTAAAAAAAAGGGGAAGTGCATCACATGTAATGCTGATCTGGAAAAGCATTAGGAACCTTCCTGAGATATTTCCTGTGATGTAGTCTAAATTCACATGCTTGGAGATGGCTCACAGAATCATAGGATAGTTGAGATGTGTCCTGGTACATAAGGCCTCTTGTCCCGTGCCTAGGTTCCACTCCGTCTTCTTTAAAGCAGGTATTTATAAACATTGATAAGATCCACCCTCATGAAGCCTTCTCCTCTACATGCTGGCCATTCCCAACTCTTACAGACTCTCCTTTTATGAAAAAAGCTCTGGTCCCTTAATCACCTTTCACAGCACTTTTTCCAGTGTTCCAGTAAGTCCCTGTCTCTCTTGTCCTGGGAAACCCAGCGCTGTGCACAGCCCTCCAGGTGTGGCATCACCAAGGCTGAGCAGAGGAAAGGATTACTTCCCTTGGCCTGCTGGTAGGGTGTTCCTAACAGTCCAGGATACCATTTGCTTTCTGTATTGATGACTTGGCATTTCCCCTTATTTAATTTCATAAAATTCCTCTTTGCCATTTCTATAATCTATTGAGGTTGTAATTAATGGCAGTGCAACCACTTGTTTCATCAGTCACTCCGCCCCGTTTTGTACCATCTGCAAATTTTTCTATACCTCCATGAACCAAGTGTGGTAAGAGGTGATGGTCAATAAAATCACTTTAAATGTACCCTGTTAAACCCATTAAGTTTTGTGACTTAAAAACAACCCCCCCAAAAAAATTTATGGAAAAAAAAGAACTCTGTAATTTAGGCAAAATATCCTTCTTTTGCCCCGTTTTTTAGTTCCTCATGTTGGAGTTACATAGTTCAAGATTATTACAACAACTATATCTAAGTCGTGATTTCTCAACTAATCATTTTACACAGTACTGCAATAGTCATGACCACACAGCTTTTTCTTCTAAAAGATTCTGACCAAATCATTATCACTAACTGTAATAACAGTCAAAGAAGAATTAATTTTGCATTGATATGTAATGAATTTTGCCATGAACTCACCTTCGTGCAACATCAAGTACTCACTGAACTGGTGAGCAGTTCCTAAGGAAGACAGCATTAACCACAGTAGGCATTGTACTTTCAGTCACATTCTGCAGATTTATTGTGTTGCCATAAATATAAAAGACAATTATAGTTCAAATTATTGAGACAATTTATCTGGAATGTTGGGAAAGGTAAATCTCATCATTTCTAAATCCAATAGGAAAACACTTATATTTCATAACACAAGGCATTGAAAGAATTTTCCATTTTGGTGAAGGACAAAGGATAAATGCACTAACTGACAAGGTCTAAGGAGTCATCTGTACAGCAACAAATCATTGCCTCTTCTCATCATAATGAAAATGATTTAGCAGTAAAATAAGTGATTATGGGAACTAAATAAGATAGAAACAATCTAAAATATAGTATAACATGACTTTACGTCCAGTTATAGCAGCAGACATAGACATGAGAATGAAAGAAATAATAATAATTTTGTGCACTCTCAGTCTAATCTAATTTAATACAATCTAAACTAATCCAAACTATTCATAATTATAATACCTGAAATACTTTTTCCATCATGGCAGGACAACCTGATAATCCCACAATTCCTTTCTTCTATGGAGAAGAAAGATGCAAACCATGTATTTGTTACTCTCCTGTTTTTGTGGTTGTTGTTGTTTTATTTTGTTTTTAATGTGTATATTCTTCTCTGCTTTTATACTTAGATATGCTCATTCATTTTAGCAGCCATATGTTCCTACCTGTGACTAGGAATATAACTTTTTGTGATCACATGGCAAGTGCATTTTCTACAACAAAGACACAGAGAAGTCTAGATATAAAACTGGCAACACTGCTCTGTTGGGCAGAGGGAAGGTGAATATAAGAGCAGTCAATTTAAGAAGTGATTAAATTACCCTGTTTGGCCTATCTAGGAAGCATTATACTTTATGTAAGAAATGAGAAGTGAATGAACTTGTTTTTATGGACACCTACCTTTGCCCAGAAGTTTAATAATAAATAAATGATCACTATAGAGAGTATGAAGTGGTAAGAAAAGAGATTAAATTATTCTTCATTTTTCATTTTAACAAATTAAAACATTGAGTTTCCACCAAAGGCAATTCTAGCTTGTTATATTTGAAATAACAAAAGTAAAGTGAACTTAAAACAGATACATGAATTTAGTAGAACTAATGCTTGCTAACATGGGAATAGTTATGATCTTAAATATATGTATGTATGTATAAAATGCAAAAAAGGTATGGTGCGTGTACGGTGACTTGCTGGGGCAATGTCCTTACTAAGGCTGTACTAAAATAAAAGAGTCCATGGACTCTCAAACAGGAGACTCTCAAACAGCTTTTAAAGTGTATTGGATTTAAGTAGAATCTGCAAAGACAAATGATCAGAATGGTATTAAATATGTAATACTAAAAAGACAGTTTAAAGAATAAACTGTTTAATGAACCAAGAGGTACTAAAAATATAATGCTTCATGTTGATATAAGTTTTAGAGTTTCACCCTTAAAGTTACATTAGCTCTAAGAAATTAATGATATGAATTAATTTGTAAAGAAAGTAAAATTAGGTCTCATTCATAAATACTAGCACCAATTGTTCTAATAACTTGTTCTCCTCAATTAAAGCAGGTAAATTATGGAGTTATATCTACCAGAGAGCTCTGAATAAAACCTACACACAGGCATATTTCCTTTTGAAAACGACTAGGAGGTCATATGTACAGAGTAAAATTATTTTTAAATTAAATGTAAGACTTGCTTTTGGCAAATTCTGCAACTTCAACTCCTTTATATAGCATAAACTGTACTTTCTGCATTAAAGCTAAGTGTGACATTTTTATTTAAATTCAGTTTGAGTTTTCTCTTACAAGAAAACAAAGATAGAAAGATTATAGAAAGTGTACAGAAAAGTATTCATCCCTCATATTTAACCACTGCAATTTCATGACTATTCCATAAGTATTTTCTATTGACATGTGCCTTTTTCTTATGACCTTCAAAAAACATTATTTAAGTATAGTTTCATGTGTATTAATAAACAAGTTTCATAGATCTCTTTCACTCCAGGTTTGTAGAATTTTAGGAGAAAAAGCTGAAGTATTAATTGTGTAAAATTTTCTGAGGTGGGAGCGTATGAAATGAATTGAAAGATAAATTCAGATGTCCATTTTTTAATTTAAAATCACAAGCTAGATCTGCTTATGAAATTGAATTATCAACTTAAATGCAGCTCAGTTCAGACTCTCCTTAGCATGTATATATTACATGAGTATGAAGGGGGACTGATTTTTCCAAGTTTTCGTCATCTAGAAGGTAGACGTCTAGCCTAAGGTAGCTGCTCTCAGATCTTTTTTTTTGCCTAGTGGAGGGAAAAGCACCCAGCACATAATAAATTCTATCTTAAAACAGAACACTAAGGTAAGAGGGATGAGAGTGTGATATATGGATATGCCCCAGAAGATATTCTGTAATGAGACTAATAGCCCAGGGGATTCCACATCCTCAATGAAGTAGAAACTACTCTAAGAAGTGATTTAGAGCACTGAGGTTAAGCTGTGGACAACCCTCTGCTTTTCCATTTGTTTCAAAGCCGAACAAGCCAGAAATGAACGTTCCTCAAATCCTCTCCTTTTCCATTGGCTTTATAAGATAGTTTTGGTGACCAGCTTAGAGGCTAAAATGAGTTTAGATGTTGAATCCATGCCATGGTGCATTCTCAAGAAAAGTCTGCATTCTAGTCATTTCCTTTTTCTATGAATAAGAATTGCAGAGTTGAGCCAGCAGCTCTAAATTCTACTTTCTATTTAAACAGAAGCTCTGCCTTTAAGCATCTTGCTAACAAAGAAGAATCCAAGAATTCATCTTTCTATTTCCTAGGTTTATCAGTAGCACACCTGGACATGCAAAACAAGCTAATTTTTAAAACTGGCAGCACCATGCAGTGAAAAGCAGTAATTCAAAAAAATATACAGGTATATGACCTCTACGGAACAAAAGAAGCATCACTAAATTTGCTTCTCTTTTTTCCATTGATTTAAGGATCAGAGTCTTGCACATCCTTTCATTTATATCCTATGAACTCATCACTTGAATAATTATCAATTCCTTTGGTGATCTTTCTGTTTCTTTGAACTTTCTGACTATCATGAACTAAGTTGAAGAATACCTTGGATATTTTAGGCACAAAGAAATTGCCTTGATCTCACTGTGGGATAACATCATTCTCTGACATTATGCTTTGTATGCTTTGGGAAAGAAAAAAAAACAGTTATCAAAAGTCATCCCCCCGCCTCTTCCCCTCCAAAAAAAAAAAAATGAGAACAATAAAGCAGAGGAGAACTAATTACTAATAGAAACAATAGGGAGATACTGTGAAATGGCACTTAAAACATACTTTGTAATGTCTGTCTTTCAAAGAGCAGAACATTCATCAGACTGGTCACTAGCAATAGAAAATCATCATACTTTATATAGTTTGTGGCAAAGACAGGTATAGGTTTCAGAAATTCTGTAAATGTGAAGAAAATTGATAATCTTGATCTGTGTCCAGAATGGTGCCATTAAAATGGACAAGGTTTGATCATCTACTGATACTAATGTGTGCTAATATAAAAATATTATGTTGTTTGTGTGGTAGCTAGATAACTCTGAAATTCTTTGCCTAGCAATATTTGGATTTGGAACAAAAAATGAATTGAAACCTGCATAACTGCTGTCTTTATATCTTTCATAAATTTCCTATTTATTCTACATGAAAAAAAAGTGATTTTATTGATCATAATATATATCTTAATGAAATCAGTGTGCTCAGTTTAATTACCTTATTTTACCACACTGAATGCATGTATTTTTCAGATAAGGAATGTTGCATCCTCTTTTGTTCTTCTAGTTTTATGCTCTATAATCTATTCTTATAGTTTCATCTTTAGGAGTTCTGCATTATTTGCACTTTCTTTTTGTGTTTATATTAATGCAGCAGGTGGGACACAAAGCTATGCATATGCAAAATTTGTGTAACATTTAAAGCACAGCTGGGCTTAATATTTCTTCACTGTTACATGATAAATCTTCATGTTACAGGAGACAATAATCCCCAACTGATTTTTTTTTAAGACAGAAAAGAGGAACTCACCCTCCAGAAAGAGAAAATAAGTAGAAACTATTCTAATGAACTGATATATGTCATGGATTATACCAGTTCTCCAATAACTTGTTTGTTCAGATACATTTTGTGCCATACAGATACTTCTGGATACATCCAGGTTAAATTTATCTTCAGCCATCTTGCTGGCAGTATTTATTATCTTAATGCTGCACTGATGGGCATCTCTAGTTTTGTAAATCAGCTCAGATCTGAATGAGCATTTGTGTGCACTGAGCTTGTCCAGTGCCAGATGAGAATAATCTAGATGTATCTACTGGCATTGCTTAGAGGTGGCTTGAGTCATCTTGGACTGCTGCTACAAAGCTTCTTCTTGTCTTTTCAATGAATGTCAGAGCATTTCTGTTCAAGGAGGCTTTATTAGTTGAAGTATGATTACAGATCCAAGTAGTTAGTAGGTTTTTGATGATTATAGTACAGAAACAATTTGTGTTCATTTTGTGTGGGCCATTTTATCCACAGAAGAAATGGTGTATCTTTTTGGTACCTCAGTACCCAAGTAGTGGGGAATAAGGATTTCCAATGTCTCAACCCTTTCTGCACTGCATATGGGTAGCTGACTTCACAAAGTAGCTTATAATTAATTTGAGAGAGTGAGAGAACTTCTTGTGTTAACAAAAATCCCCATTAAAGGAACAAAACAGAACTCTGTTAAAGGGACAAAACAGAATCAATATGATGTGTGTGTGTTATCATATAATTAAAATACTATTATACATAATTATACTCACACAAAATCCCTTCTTGTATTTAGAAGTATAAAGGAAAAACAGAATGGCAGAAATATTGCTTTAAAAATCCAGTTTTACACTAACTGGATAGTACAAAATTCTGAATCCTTTCACAAAGAAAAGCGTCTTACAGCTTTGATATTCACGAATTGCATTGAGCCTGTTAGTCTTAAAAAAGTCTCAGTTCCAGTTGCAGTTACCTAGCTGAATCTGCTTAACTATAGATCCTTTATTCCATTTCATCCCACCTCTATCCCCAAACTTCTGCTACTTAAAGTAAAAACTAATGATACTAATTATATAGTTTCTATACTTTCTTTACTCGAGCAAATCTAACAAATGGTTTATATAAACATACATTTTGAAATGCATTTACTCAACTTTATAAATAAATGAATAAAAACTGTTACTTCAATATTTTCCTCTTAACCGGGTACCCATCTTTCATTATCCATATTTTTTGTTTTGTTTTCCTTGAAATATCCATAAAACATATATATATTCCAATATTTCAGTGTTCCATGGCTTGGATAGTATATGATACAGAAGTTGTTAGCTGACAGATCTTCCCAGGCCAAATGGAAAAGGAGAGAGGAATGGCGGAGCAAAGGGAGGAGAATGAAAGTACGCGGGGAGAGGGGAAATGTACCTTCCCTACTAATACTGCTTTTGTCTCCTTTTTGATACCTCCAAGCACATCCTTCTGGCACTGTCAACATGCATACACATATTTATCTCTGATTTCATCTCCTCAACTTCACATTCTTCCTCAGTATTAATGTAGACTGTCTGCAACCCAGGTGAAAAGAAAAAGAATTTTCAGACTATCTATCACATAGGTCAGGTGGCACAATATTCATTTTGCATATAAGAAGCTGTTTGTCTGTTTGTTTGCTTGTTTTGTGATAGGAAATATGAAGGTTGCAAATCCTAGCTAACATATAACTTGAGAAAAAGTATACCAAATATAGTCATTTAGAGGATTTTGGCAATTTCTGGGAAGATAAACAAGGAAATAAAATAAATGGAAAGATGTATTCAGATAGACAATCTGAACAAATGAAATACAGCAAATAAAACACAGCAAAAATAGATCATATCTTTATGTTAGACTCTAGAGTTCAGGAAGAGTTCATTGCATGAATACTCTGAAAGAAATGGGTCAACAGATAGAGATTGCATTTAGAGCTTTCACGCAACTTCACACCTTCTGTTGATGAATTCAGATGAGTAGTGGACCTAGTTATAGTGGCATTGGAAATATTTTTCCACAAATATAGAATATCAAATATTATTTCATTCTAGTATATCTAATAAATGTAATCAAATTAGATTAGATCATGTAAATTAAGTGTGGCTATCAAAGCCAAAAGATATGCTTGAATTAGACTGCTTTTCTAAGTAATTTTTATGGGATAAGCATATCATTGTTAAGGTCCTTTTCACAAGTCACTTGTTCTTAGCTCATTTAAAACATGTCACCGGTACTTTAAAATGTGAAAAGGGGGGAGGGGTATTCATAAGTTATAGTATTAATTGTTAGAATAGAAAAAAAGAAGAAATCTGAATATGTTGTTCAGAATATCATTCTGTTTCAGCTCTTGCTATTAGAGCAACATTATTTTTCCAGATCTTCTTTTGCTACATTCTCTGATGGGAAATTCATTCACGTGACTTACTGAAATCTAAGCATCAAACTGAGGATAATCTAAGAGTAAAGGCAGAAACACCCCTCAAAGTTTAAAACATACTTAGCATGCACAGGTATCATTATGCACTATGGTTCACACTCCAGTGCTCCAGTACACTTCAAGTCTAGGCAATCATGGAGAAAAATATGTGAAGAAAGTATTTATAATTATTTGCAAGAAGGGGACAAGCATTTCCAAAGTAATATTTTTAAGTGTACACATATTTTTCTGATGATTGCAAGGCTTTGACGGAACTCCAATGCAACCAGATTTTTTTTCCAAGTGCTAATAATTCTCATGTGACATCCACAGGAATAAATTGGGCCCAGAGTGTCAACTAAATATTTGTGACTAACATGGGTGTTTTTAAGGTTTATAAAATCTCTCAAACCATGGAAAGGATAGTCTTACTCTCAGACCATATATTTGATCTTTAATTTTACTCTTCTTGCATCTACAGCAAATGCTTTTTTTTGTCTTTGAAGAATTTCTCAATAGCAGCAAGATGCTATTACAGCTGCTAACACCTATATAATAATAGTAAAAATAATAATTCTCTCTTCCTCCAGAGAACTTGATTTCCTTGACAGCATGAAAGCGTAGGACCAGCTGTAGCACCAGCAAAAGCTTAAGAACAGTCAGACTCAAATATGAAATTTGCTGTTAGGTATTTGACACTTTGGGAAGAGAGAGAGAATCATGCCCCACCAGCACCCAAGCCCTTCATTTCCTGGAAATTGGTCCCACTGGAAGCATTCACTGGATGCTAAAAGATAACCTCTGCTCCATATTATTGGAGAAAGAGAAATGCCCAGGCAGTGTATGTGAAGACAAAAAAATATATTCTGTTCGAAAATCAGTTAATAAGTTTAATTGTGAAGGTAAGAAAGGACCTGTGTGACATAAAATTAGTACATTTTCCTGCCTCATTTCAATATTTTTTATCATTCGTTTCCTAATTATAAAGTACCTTGTTTTTCTTCCGATTAATAATTCCTTTGGCTAAAATAGTTTTATAGCTTTAGCAGGAAAAGGATTTGGAAGCTAGGAAGCTAGAAACACTGACCTGAATTTGAGGTGAGGTTTTGTCTTCTTCGAAAGCCATGAAAAAAACAGTATCACATAAACACTAATTCATTATTGATTTTATCCAAAATACACTACAGTATATGCACACATTTCAGCTGGAAGAACAAAAAAAATTTCCAAATCAAGTGAAAATGCTGTCAAATAAAATGTTAAAAAGTAAACTGTAAATGATGGTTGTAAATACACCTTTTTCCATCTCTGATTTCACTGTGACTTAACTTATTTTGGGTCTATTCATGAACTTGTGTGAACAAGGAAGTGAAGGCTCTTAGCTATAATGCATCTAACCTCATGCATCCTGCCACCATGAATGAATGAAGTACATTGCAAATTAAGTCATGTTGTGGACAAGTTCAGCCAAGTACTTAGATAACCTTCACTTTGTGCAGATATTCAAGCTGATGTTTCTTAGCAGAAAAAGGCAGTAAGAGCTCCCCAAAATGGACAACTGCTTATGCAAATGCATAACCACCTAGATCTGCTCAAAATCCTTTTGAAGGAAATGAAAAAAATCCATTCTTTTCCAAGAACCTACTAAACCTTTAATCATCAGAAGCAAAGCTGCACACTTCACTGCCTTGAGAAGTTCTAAGGAAATTTGTCAACAAAATGCATTAAAAAAGCACATACAAAAGTATAGTTGACAGTCTCTTCAGTATTCAGGACTCTATGTTTAGATTGTCAAAACTACTTTAGTGGATTTGGGACTTTTTTATTTAGATTTTGAAAGTCTTTTTTTTTGTATAATGATATAATTGTTTACTTTAAGTTCTTTGGGTATTAAAGTAAGAATGAATCAGTGGGATTTCTTTCTTGCTCCATATGACACATCAAAGTGCGAATGGTACAGTGTATGGTACCAGTGCAATTGCTAAGCCAAGCAGTCATGCCAACAGCCAAACATGCTGAGATGAAACAGTTTGACTGCTGGCATGACTGCTTGGCTGAACAATTACACAGTCATAATTCTCAGGATGATACTTGTGGATTTTGGCAGAGTTCCGTGGTAGTGAGGCCTGCAGAAATTGTGGAGGACATGACCTTGTCAGAGATCACCTCATCCTTCATTGTAGCAGGTAAAGTATACAAGCAAAGGTGATATCCTACGTGAGATGTGAAATTGTTCAGTTGAATGATGGCTATGAACAACCCACAATTCTTCTGTGGTGTATACATTTGAAATGAAGAGCAAAAATGCAAATGTGTGCATAGAGTGTGTAGAGAAAAGGAAGGAGGGCTGTTTAGGTTCCAGTCATCATTAGCATTTATTTTACTGGTATATGTAAGATATAAAGCAGAAGATATCAGCTATATTTTAAAAGTTGAAGGGAAAATCATGAGATGAAAACATGTAGTAGATGATCTGAGATAGGTAGAATAGTATTTAAAAAAGAAAAAACAGGTTATGTATTTTCCATTCCTCATCTAGAAACTGTGACTACCAAACCAACAACAAGACGATGAGCAGATGAAGAAGGAAAGATGAAGACAGAAGTCTCTGCAATATGGTTCCTAACAGTATAACAACTCACAGTGACTGAAATACAGAAATGAATTCAGGGCTTTCAGAGCTTAGCTTTGGCAAGTAAAAAACATATTGTGAGGGTGACTGGATGCCTAGTTGCAAATCATAGGACTGAAAAGCAGGAATATCTTTTGCATAACCTCACCTGTTTTTATAACAGCTTCCTTGATTGGATTTTTGAAGCTTCGTATTAACAAGCAAATCAGAATACATATTACTTATCTCATTTACGATATATTTTGGGAACTTTTATGTGTGTACTTTTTTTTTAATTTACCTCTGTTTAGAAACAGCATGTGGAAAAGGAAATGTCATTATTAGTCCATGTCATTTTTGGATTTTCATGCCCATATTCTCTTATGATGGTTTCATAACATATGACAGCTTCATAAATCATAAAGAGGGACTATTTTTAACCAAAAATATGTTGTTTGAAATAAAATTTTAACATACATTTGTAAAGCAACTCATTTTTGTAAGCATATCATGAGTCTAAATAAACTGCTATATTCTGAAAAGAAAACTAATTCTTTCCGAGCTGATGTATTTCAGCACATAGATAACATCAGTCTGATTTTAATATGTTTATAATGTATAGAACATTTTTCTAGCACTGTCCACATTACATCATATATATTGTACTATAGATCAAAAAGGAGGTCAAAATGTTTTTTTCATCACAAACAACCCTTTTAGTTGTCTAGCTACTTACATATTTATACTTACATATATGCATGGAGGAATACATATATGCAGATGTAAATATTTTTCTCTCGAAATTTTATCCTTGATATTATGGACTATATACACTTCTTTGGAAACTCAGATTACAGATCTAAAATGAGTTTCATAGAATCATAGAATGCCTAAGGTTGGAAGGGACCTCTAGAGGTCATCTAGTCCAACCCCCCTGCACACGCAGGGCCACCTAGAGCACGTGGCACAAGACCGCATCCAAGCAGGTTTACAGGATGACTGAGTATTTATATACAGAATTCCATGAATATTGAGGAAAATATGTTTTAACAAGTAAGGATTTTCAAAGATTTAATTTCAATCCTTTAGTTAAAACCTCAGCCAAATGTATTGTTTCTTATGTTTAAATAGATTCCACTGCCACAGTATATTACATGTCATTCTTATTCCTTATGTCCTTATTCCATTCATATCAGCAAAATGCAGCTGACTAAGCTGGAGAAACAGTTACTTCAATGAGAGCATAAAATAAATGAGAGTATATACAAATTAAAAAAAAAAAAAAAACTATGATCTTCGCTTCAGCTCCCAGATTATATGAACTAAAAATATAAATTACAATTAGAATATCGACTGCTTGTAAGTTGGATGAAATACAAAGATATACATTGTTTAAATATAGCTAGATAATTCTTCTTCAGAAATAGTCTTTTTTGTTTGACCTCTGTTATATAGGCTCTTGGCGATGTGAATCAAGCTAAGAAAAGACATTTCCAAATTCTTTACTAGTATCCATCTTGCATTTTACTATTAAGATATTTTTATTTGTATTCCAATTCAGTAGGAATGCAGAAGTTAGAACTGTAGGTTCTTACTGATGGGAACAAAGCCTGGATTTGAAATCCTCTGATGCCTGCGGTGGTTTTAGTGCATGTTGAAATTCCATGATTGCATGCTATCTCTAGAATTCTGTGCAGGCTTGCACTGTCCTGACATTTGGATACATTATTGCAATCTCAATGCAAAACCAAAGACAGTAATTTATGCTTTAACCATTTTTGTGGATTAGTATCAATGTTTTAATGTGTTTTTTGTTTGTTTGTTTGCTTGCTTGCTTGCTTGTTTTTGCCAAAGCAAATGATACATATACTTTTCTTCTGTTTACTTAACAGTGAAACAAATTTAAAAAGGAAAGTTTGGGGGCTTCATTTTAAATGACTTGGGCCAACTACGTCTGACTCATCAGCTAGACTATAAACTTGACTACAAATACTCTTCTAAGGTCTAAAAATTAAAATTTATATATTTAAAAAAGGAATAGCACCTTAAATGCTTAAGATAACATAGAAATATAGATAGTTTCATAGGTTATTTGAAAATCCAAGACTAGATTATATTATCTTGGTCTTTAAAATATTTGGTCAGATTGTCAGTAGTCTCCTACTACTGTATAACCGCTTATTTATTGGTGCCAAATATTATTGAGGAGCTTTGGATGATCAGTGAAAAGTCATTTTCTCAGTAATAAAGATGAGGAAATGTATCTGGTTGAAAATCAAATCAAGTCAAAGCAAACCAGAAAGCCTGTCAATGTTATATCACCACTTCTCTACAAAGGGCATTCACTATAGGATAATGAGGTTTCAACTTAAAGAGAAAACATCTGTTTCCCTTCTCATTATTCAGTACCAGTGGAAAATGAGGATTTTAATCCTAAATTAGTGAAAAAAAATAGAATCCTGAGAAAAAGTGGGTGTTTATGTGTATTCAAAATGAAATTTGAATTGGAGAACAAATCGGTAAATAGTTTTCAGCATTTGCATTGTTTATAAAAAATAAGATGCCAATTAAAACAAAAATGAGGTTTTAAAGGCATAATATTCTATAGAGAAAGATGAATAACTTCTAGAGCAACTATTATGGGGTACTATGAGTTCCATTTAAAAAATTAAAAAGTCTCGCTACAGAAAATGTGTTCTCGTGATAGTATAGGAAAAGTATGCAGTAAAAATACTTTAATGAAGAGGAATGGACACAGATATGGAGAGCAGGTGTCTCATTTTAGGCAGGAGGTGTTATAAAATGAAGTTATTAAAAATTAGTACTACAATGGTGTCTAAGAAAGGCAGGGTATAAAAAGATCTAGGGTAAAGAAAGATGGTTCACAAAGGAAATATTACCCATGCACTATCATACCTAAGCACTTTGGATGTTAAAATGGAAACAAATATGTAAATATATTTTGTTTTTTCCTGCATCAGTGAGAATAATTGCTGAATAGTACAATGAATTGGTGCTACTCTTGCTAATTTTAGCTAGAAATTTTGTTTTCACTATATGAAGAAAAGTGAGTCTCCAAGAGAAACTTCCTAATTCAATGAATCAAGGAAATGCAATCATTTAAGGATGATTCACTGCACCCAGAAAACTGGGAAAACAATCCAGACTCCTGGGAGCATCATATGGTACAAACTGGCATAAGATCTAAACTGCAGCAGATTTTCTGGAAAAATAAATTGTAGCAGCAGTCACCATAAATTCAATTGTAGCTTGGGAACCAGATGAAAACAATAAAGTACAAAACCAGACAATTTTACTGGGTCTTCTTGTGTTTACTTTTTAGAATGTTACTGTCACTGCACAAATAGAGAATAAGAGAAAGTCTATCTCTTTGAGAGTTAATGGTCTGAACACATAAGATGGGGGAGTACTACATTCATCCTTACTTTACTCATTCTGAAGCCCAACATTACTACCACTATGATCCAGACAACCTGATCTCTACTTAAAATGGCCTTAGGCTGTATCAAAACATATGTTTGGAAGAGTGATACATCAAGCTCAATCTCCAACAGCGCCTAAACCTGAAGGAATTCATAGTCTCAGAGAAACTTCTCTAGACCATACCCTAAAGTGCTTAACACATGCCAAAAGCATTCTGGACTGGAGAGATAGGTTCCCTATAACCGCTTTTTAGCTGTGTGGCAATCCAGATTTTAGATATTTTTCTATCCAAATTTGCACAAAGGCAGTGCTTTTCTAAGCAAAGCAACAAAACTGAATTAATTCAAACTCCTAGGAAAGAGGGGAAAAATGCTATTCACTGTCCACGCAATCACTGATAAGGTCATGCTTGTGGGAAAAAAAAAAAAAAAAGAGAGACTCTCTCCCTGGGGATGCTGTATTGCTACCTGTCAGAAATGTCAGAATCAAGGCCGGTAGCCAGGGACAGGGCTAACCCTTGGGCTTTGGTCCATTTCTATCTCAGGCCGTTTTTCTATTAATGATTGCATGACATAACTTGCACAAACGGGTAATAGACAAGTAATCAGTTTAGATCATTCAAACAAAGGTACTATTGTTAAAAGAAATATACTAATAAACAAAACTTCCCTTCAAATAATGCTTTTCACAAAATCCTCTGACTCTTGCAAACTAACTGTTCCTTGCCGTTCTGCCTCACTGAGAAGAAACAAAGTGAAGGCAAATGAGAAGTATGAGTAAAACAGATATAAAAGAACTTTAAACACCTCTCATGTTCTTTGACAAATACACTATACTGAAATATTTTCAGTACAGGCAATGTATTTGTTTCTACAGGTTACTAGTGCAGTAAGCTAACAAAAAATAGCTTTTCATGTCTTGATTTTGCCTCCGGAGATCCATATAGGACAGAATATTTGGGGCAAATGCTTTGTGTATGAATGTTGATCCTGAACAGCTTTATCCTGTGATGCTTTGTTTGAGATAATATGGCTCAGCATGAGCTCATGAGTGATCAAGAGTATTATTAACAAAAACAGGATATGCAAAGATCAACTAGAGCCAATGAAAAGTATTAAGCACAGTAATCAAAATCTGTGATTTGAGTCTTCCTTGATTGTGATAGTTCAGTGTTTCAATAGAAAGTTTTTTTTATTTTGGGGTCAAGCAAGGAAATGTGTATATTTATTTGCTAGAAAGAATCTGAATCATCCTGTTCAACATATCAGCATATAGCAAGATTTCAAGTTCAAAATGCTTACTTATAAGGAATCTTACACATTATAAATCATCATCAATTCCACTTCAAATTTTGTCATTTCTGTCTAGAATTAAATCTCTCTCATATCTACAAATTAGAAGTTTTCCAAATGAAAAAAAAAAAATGTTTACTATATTAACATGAAAGAAAACAACCTTTGGAAAGTTTCATAATAATTTAGCCCTTTGTGAACAGTTTCAAGGAAAGTTGATGTAAAGAGGAAGGAAAGGAGAGTGGCTCGGTTTTGCTCATATGCCTCAAGGGGGAGAAATGTTTCATTCTTGGATCTTGTGACTGCTTTTGGGATCCCCAGCCATGCTGAATTTGTTTACTCAATGGAGTGGTGTGGCAATCTTAACACAAACTGTTACATAACAGGGGGGCTGGACTAGATGATCTCTATAGGTCCCTTCCAAACACAGCCATTCCAGGATTCTGGGATAAGAGATTCTTTTCAGTATTACTATTTTTAGAAATTCTTTTTTTTTTTTCCTGTTCTGTAAAAACATATTCCATAAAAATTGGAAACTGATAGATTAGAGAGAGAGAGGGAAAGGCATTCGAGCAATTTTTCCTCTCTGGGCCACAGGACTTTTAAACAAATCAAGCACAGATCTTTAGAAATCTGATCAGTTTATTTAAATGTTTACATGGGAACTTTAAAGATATCACTGCTGGACAGAGTTGGCCATTAAGAAGTCAATATTTGTACATTCAGGGATAGGCATATATAAATACTCTTTAAAAAAAATAAGGAGCTATGATATCTGAAAACAGAAAAGAACTTGTTAAGTCTATGCATCCCTGTTCAGTAGCTGAAGTCAAACAGCAGAACAGTACCTATGTCTTCAGTTCTCTGTTGATCATGGATATATGAAACAAATTAGTTTACTTCTCATAGCAGATAACACTCCTTTAACACATGCCACTCACACATGATAAACAAACAATCAAACAAAAGCCAATAACTATGTTTGCTGAAAAGTTACAAAGTTATGAAAAATAATTTTGGAAGTGGGTCAAATTCCATTAAGGAGAAAGCCAAGCCTGTTGTTGTATAATTGTTTTACTACCAGGCTCAAATGTAGGCTTGAAGAAGCAATAATAACATTATATAACTGCAAAAATACTAAGCATTATTTATATGACTCAGCATACCTATTACGCCTAAAAAAACTGAAACATATGACACAGGATCTATATCAAGCCCATGCTCTTGTGCAGTTGCAGCTGGAGGCCAGGAAGGATACTTTTAGAGATACAAAGTGGCATTCAGACAACTGCAAGAATCCCTTCCTAACATTTCCACACAACATTGTAATGGGAGCATAGACTCCTGCTTACCACATACATACTTAGCTTCATTTTCTTTTCTTCGAAAAGGAATCCTAACATTTGTCTTCATGTTAGGGCTATAGTTTCACCTTTTTGCACTTCATTATGTTTATGAGAATTCCATTGTTACCATCGGTATAATGAAAGTCAATTTTTTGGCTGATATTTCAATACATGTGGTATGATCTCAAAATGAAGTTGTAGTCAGCCATTAACAGTACATGAAATCAGTTATGAAGAATATCTTTACAAAAACAGTTACATATTAACCCTTATGCAAATGAGTTGTGGTTAAAGGTTGATAGATTTACTGGCAGGAACTGAAAAAAAAATGCAGCAGCTAGCTAGCAGTTTAATCAATTAACCAGATTTCTAAAAATATCCTGACCTTTTTTTTTCTCTTCCTTTTAATTGGGAAGGTAATCCTCTGATATAAGAAATATAATTGGTCTGTGTCATGGGTTTGAGCCTGGGCTTATAGAGGCTTTAAAAACACTTGTTTAAAGACAGAAACGTGTTGGAATTTGATTTTTTTTCTGTTTGGCTTAGCACTGTGATGCTGTTGATCTATAATTACAAAAGAACATATGACACATAGTTGAGTTGCAGTACTTGAAATTTTTAGAAGTCTTTGTACAGTCCTCATACAGGATCCTGTGTTTAATCACTCAGCTATTTTGTATAATTTCTTTTTAATCTCTTGACAACACAGTCCCTAAAATATTCAACCTACAAGAACTTTCTGAAAGTACAGTTTAGTCTGCAGTTAAGGAAAATGCCTTCTTTGGCATCAGACTTAGACAGTTACTACGTAAAATATTTCTGAATCTACTTCCAGCACATATCAAACAGTATATGTGACAAAAATAGCTAATATGTTGAAAGGGTATTGGTGAAATGCCTTTTTAAATCTGGATACAATTTATTCCTATATAGATCTATAATTATTTCTTAGTGAAGATTGTCTCAAATTTACTGTTCTGAAGACTGTCTTTTAAACACTTTACCCCTAAGATAAACAGCCACTAATATTGGTGTTAGCAGTGACATAAAATCCACTGTATAAAAACACCTGTATCAGTCCATTATATTCTATGTATGAAAACATGAAATTAAAGAGAACCAAAATCATAGAAATGTAAGGATGGACGGAACCTTCTAAAAATCACCTAGGCTATCATCCTTCAATGAAATTGCCCTAACAAACATTTTTCAAAGATTCTTTTGAAAATGATCAGTGAAGTAGTTTTGTAGCATCCTGAAGTATTCTCTCCCTCTGGTGAATAACTAAAATAAACAAATAAACCACATACCTTTTCTACAGTTTCTTGTTACAAATTGAGCTGATTTCTCCTTATTACCTCTTACCTTCACTACCTCTTTGTGGCAGCTCTTTATGGAGCCTTTGTATGTCTTTCGACTTCCTGCCCTAGAAGACGAAATTAAGATATATTTTGTCTCAGGCATTTCCTAACATGCTTGGAGTACATATTGTTCTCTCTTAGACTCTAGGTTCCTTATATATATGCATATATATATATTTTTCTTAAACTATGGTGACTAAAACTGACTGCAGGATAGCAATGGAGGAAACCAATGCTAAGTAGAGCTGAATAATTGTATTCCCTGTTGTAGAGATTTCAGAGAAAAGTTCTGTCAAATAGCACTTGGCATCCAGTTGTCTGCTTCGCTCCAGTGCCCCATCATTGTTTGTTGTAGGGTACATTGTGTCCACATCTTACCCATTCACAAGTATCTTCACTTTAGTTTAAAGGTACTTTTATTGACAGTGGAAGTTGGGACATAAATCTTTAAATAATATTTCTTTCAACCATTTTTAATGATTTGGATGTAATGATTGTTTAATAATATTTTCTAGTACTTTTCTGGGACCACAGCTACACTGATCAGCTTACACATTTCCTGTCCCCCTCCCCACCTTTTTTCAGTTCTGAAGATAGATTTTACATTTTTTTCTTTTTCCATGTGTTCTGAAAAGTACTCATTAATGGTTTAAATTCTTTTCAAAGTGCCACTGACACTATAAGGTGAATTTGATGAAACTCTTCTAGCTTGAGTACAAGTATCTCACCAAAGTATTCTCTGACCTTGTTCCAGAACAAGGTCTGAATCACCATTTTCATGCTAAACATAGCTTTTACAATACAACTTACAAGTTGATTTTAGGGAAAGAACTGAAAGCTTCAGCTCTTGCAGCATCAACTGTTATTTGCTCTCTTCCAGCTGGTAACGGACTTTCATTTTTGTTTTCTTTTGATTTCAGATTTGTTTTCACACAGGTCTAGGACCTGCCCTTTTACTTATATTTAAAATTTTATTATATGTCTCTTGCTGATTGAAATTCATTTCCATTGTAGAATTTATGGATTTATCCTTACAAGCATGATGTTTCTCTTTATAATCTCATTCGATTGTATCACCTATAATTCTCCTTTTTGTACAATTTCCTTTTGCTTTTCTTGTCACAGAAAATCCTCTGATATAGTTAAAATGATCTCTAACCATGTTTTCTACCTTCTCTTTGCCTTAGATAGTTTCCATTGTGCCTTAATTAGCATGGTTTCTCACAGTAACTGCCAGATTTGCTACTTTACTTTATCTTCCAGATTATTTTCCCAAATCACCCAGACTATTTTCCTGAATAATCTGTCATATGAGTTTCCTGAATTTTGTCAAATCATGGCTTCTTAAAGTACATCATTTTCATGCTTTTCTTGACACACTTTGTCTCCCCTAATCTTTATTATTTCACTTTATTATTTCATGATTGTTTTCACCCCCTACAACGATTGATCTTTAGAATCTTAATGATTCTTTCCTTTTCAATAGTACTAAACCTAAATCAGACAGTCCCTTTCTAACATACTAAAAAAAAAAAAAAGTTAAAAAGTTCTCAGTCTTAATTTACAGTCAATGGTCTGTTGTAATATTTCTCCAGCAAATATTTGGTTAAATATCTTTACTGCCACCAAATTCTAACTTTTGAATAACTGCTAAAAGATTTGTCTCATCTGCTTCTAATAGTTTCTAAAAATATGCCTCATTTACCTCTTCTGCTGCAAAGGTCTAATGGGACTACCACTACAATATCATCCCTATTTTTTTCTCTTTTCCCATGGAAAAAAATACTAGCCTTTCAAATCTTAATGAACTCTAGACAAAAATGTGTAAGTTTAACATACAATACAGTCCTTTTTCTATTCCTATTTTTCCTGGATTATCAACATTCCAGATAAAAAATTACTTTCACATAATTTCTGCAATATTAATCATGTCAAATAGAAGTTTTTGTACCAATTTCTGGATCTTTTGATTTCATAATTTTGTGTTTCATTTACAATGTGTGCCACATCATTGGTACTTCACAAGTAGACACAAGATTACATTATGATGCTCTCTGCTCTGTAATATGATGACTGTTGATATATCATCAAATTCACATTAGTAACTAGTGTTATTATTAAGACTTATACTGCAATGAGAAAGAGAAAAATGCAAAAAAAATTAACTTTGTGAATTCATCATTTCTTAACCTGACTACACATGACAATAAATGATAAATAGTTTTTTAGTAGCCATATTAGTTTTAAATAATGTTCAGTTCTTTCATGGTCCACAATCTACCTAACTCTTCACTGACCAATATCTGTTAATAATCAACACTATTGTTGACTGCTCTGGCCACCCTACATTCACCACTAATCTGCATAATACATTAGTATAATTTATCTAAAAATCAAATAGTTTTGTAACATGTCTGAGGTTAATATATTCAGCTATATATAATTCAGATAGATACACTTTCATATTAAAATAAAATAAATCACAGTCAATATAAAATTGTCTACTAAAAATGCCTTTTTTGTTACTTTTTATGTCTTTTTCCAATTCTGAAGTTGTGTGAGGATAAGAGTTTATGACTGTATACATTTTTCTGTTAAGTTGTATTGTTTGAAAATTGGTTTATTTTGATATTTTACAAAAGTTACAATAAAAGTGTAGCATTAGCGCAGGGATGATAAATTTATATGTCTATGAGCAGTGATTTTCAGAAATAAAATATGTAAATGGTATATACAGTTTTCTTAGACTAACCAAACTCATTTTAAAAGACAGAAGGCTTGCATGGATCTTTCAACAACAACAGCAACAACAAAAGTTTGATTCTTAAGACCTACCCATTTTCTTGTCAACCTTCATATAACAACTGCCTCCACAGTTATCCACATGAACACTTGCTGATTAAACCTTTGCCTACTTTTTTCTTTTCCTCGCCTTTCTGTTGCTAGCCTGTAACTACAGTACAACCACATCTGTTAAAAATTTATTAGCTATTCATTCCTACACAACCTTGTCCCAGGCTCTATAGCTGTTCCCCATTCTGAATTTAAAAAGAGTCCAGTTTCCAAACTTTGATTTAACCAGATTTCTGCCCTTATGTCAGTTCAGGCACTCCCTATGAGACTTCATAAAATGAAGTTTTGATCTTATGTCTGCTAGACATGTTAACATATACTGACGATCTGAGTTAACCAAAGTCAAATTTTTAAAAACGTATTGTGGTTCCCTAAGGTCTGAATTCTTCCATATAGAGTATTAATGTAGCAGATAATACTACCCAGTCTTTAATGGTGGCATCCCTGTGTAAGTCTACATATTCACTCTGGCTTTCAGGATTAAACAAGTTTAATGCATCTAGAATCCCATGCTTTTCAACCTGTGATTCATGGCTTCCAGGATAACACTTTATTACTTGCAGGATGTCTGCGAAAGGCAACTGAGAAAAGAAGATCCTGTAGCTATTTAGCAATTTACATAAGTGAAATTTCTAATGGAAACAACATCTCCACTGGAAATGTTTCAGCTGAAACCCCCTTCATCATTTCTCTTATAACGGACATAGTTTACTCATTGATAAAGAGTCCAACTGTGCATGTCTGTATCTCTCACAGCATGAAAGAAGCACAGGGATGGATGCTTGCTGGGAAAGATGTCATGGGCAGGTGACCAGAACTTCTGGACATCTCTGATTTTCTGTGGTAAACGTATGAATAATTCCTCACTACCTACTGTTACTGAAGAACATCTTATGCCAGATTCTTAGCTAAGGAAATTATAGTTCCTTATTTTACTGTAGAGTTGATGCAACATGAATTCAAAACCTGTTTCATTTTTTTTTTCTTCTTCCATTTAAAGGTTTTCAGTGGTGTTGCACGGTAGTGTCTTATCTAAAGGAATTATGCGCTTGCTTACAGTGTAGTATTGGATAGCAGTGTCCAGAACTGCTATTTGCGGGCATGTATCTACTCAAATTAAATCTGACAGATGCACATTAATTCTAACAGACTTGGATCAACTCTCTATCATAAACAGAAAAGAAAAATGTCCCCTAATAATATGATGGGAGCTATGACTAGTGAAAAAAAATATCACTGTAACATAAGAAATGAGCTGAAAGTGTTTTACAACTAATATGCTCCCAAAACATGATTTAACAGTAATATTTTAAGAGAAGAACACATCATTTTTATTTTGTGCTAAAGTGCTGCTATAATAAACTGGGTAACTCAACCTTAGTAACTTAGCCTAACTCATAGGACACTCCTAAGTGAGTATTCACTGATGTGAAAAGAAAGGTCATCCTAGATGTGTCACCTTAGATATTTCACAAATCAAAGGAACTAGCGTTTTCACACATTAAGCAGCTAATTTGACTCTGCTAGAAAAGTTGATTTTACAAAAAAACATAGCTGTGTTTCCTTAGAGGGACACATGAGGCAGAACACAAGTATAACACATGCAATTTATTTTCTCTCTGAGGCACAAGGAGGGGAGAAGTAATTTGCATTTGCCTTATACTAGGCACAGAGAAATTGCTGAAAGAGCAACGCAGACCCTGCATTGATGCTCATACTCAGTTTGACCCATTCCTTTCACTTTTACCGATCCGTCTAATCATCACATGTATGTGCACATAAGGTTCATGGACTTAGAATACCAGGTTTCCCCACTTGCCTACTCCTGTTTTAAGCAGCAGCTGCTAGAGACAGAAAGCAATAGGAGGAAATGCATGTAATCTTTTACACCTTTTAGTAGGTATAAGAGATGGAAATGAAACATCGCCTATATAAAAGTGACCAGGGGAACTGTATCTCAAAATGTGGGAGAAGAGAAAATTATTAGTATAACTAAACTACTGCCTTGTCAAAGAGAAGAAGTAGTGGTCTGTAATATTAACAATAGCATAATTTACCAGCTTTATTAACAGACCAAGCTGTACTATAGGAAATATATAGTGTTATATAGAGAGAAAAGGCGGGGAGGGCTGTCTTTTCATGTAATCATCACGAACATTTTGAAACAGTAGTTGAGAAACAAGTTACAACCAAATTGCAAAATCAATTCTGTGAAACAGGCAGGACATTCAAGTCTATAATAGTGGGAGCAATTACTGTTTGCTGTTTTCACATAGCTATGGTTAGGACTGCATCAGCATTTCTATTGTAACACCACCATAATTCCATGGGTTTGTAACTCAGCTGTACATGTTGGGGAGACTGGTTGCTTTTGTTTTGGACTGAAGTTTAGCTTTCCTGAGAAATTTCTGTAGCAAAATATTTAATATTATTAAATGCAGAAGTTTAGGAATAAGATATAATCTGTACTTTGACTCTTTCTGGCCAAGGTATACTTAGTGCACACACAGAGATGTCAAATTCTGATTGCAGAGAGTGGTGAGAGTGAGTAATACTTTGGGTATATATCTGCGCATCTGTACTCATCAGTTCAGTAGAGCTCAATTGATGTATTAGTGCCACTCAACTTTAACCAGACTTTAAAGTTAACTGGACTGGGACTAAAATATTTGACTGAGTCAAGCCTTTATGTCAGTGTACAAATGACTAATGCAGAAACGTGGGTATCTTTTAAGATATTACTATCTGAGTAACAATGCATACAAACTAATGACTGATTCAGGTATGGGTTTCCCAGATAGTACATAGAAAGCAGTGGTTTAAGAAAACTAAAATATTTATGTTTGTGTGACATATGACATAACAGTAGCCATGGGGCTGCTTTCACGTTGTGGCTATATATAGCCTTATGATTAACTGAAAAATTGCAGAATGGATCATCTGTTGGAAGATTTATTCTAAAATACTCATACATATAATAGTTGCCGTGTCTAAAACTCATATTTGACTAAATTTTTATGATAATTTATTTAGGAAAAAAAAAGTATTCTGTGCTTGTATTTATAATTCCATTACAATATGCCTTAGTGGTTATATACTGCACAGTATTTTTATTAACCAGAATTGTGATAAACTATTAAAATAATTCACATTGTATAATTCCCTGTAACCTGTGGGAACAAATGTTAAGACTATTTGTTCTGATGATTTCTTATTCTAGTGCAAAAAAGAACCTGAGCAAATATTTGATTTACATTATTCCTGCATTTTGAGAAATTTCAGGTCTTGTGCCTTGCCATTGCTAAAAATAACCAATATCATTTAATTCTGTTTCTGATATTTCACATAAATAACTGATGCAAAAATAGTTTATATCAAATACTTGCAGCTGTACAATTTCTCTCATATATGTTTCAGTTTCTTGCTTACAGCTTGCTTAAGTTACTGCCTATAACTAATATTTCTATAAGACACCCAAGTGTAAGACGTATCTATAAATGTTTAGCAAGTTTTCCTTGGGACTTAAGTAAGCACTTAAAATTTTGCTGAATCATACTGAGTTTAGTCGTGCACTTATAGTCAAGATGATTGTACTTGTGTGTTTGCAGAATGAGAATTTTTAATGCCGGTCATATTGCTACTATTGAATTAATGGAGTTTTGCAATTGACTTTCTTAGGTAGAAGTTTGCATGTGTGCTTCCATGCACCATTTAAGCAAAACAGGATCCGACACAGCACATTCTCTATAGCACTGATTTCCATCAAGATCCTTCATACTTGAAGCCTCTTTTATGTTCTCACTGGATTCCATTTTGATTGTGTTAAATGTAAGGGAACTCCTGAGGTTTTATTCTCTGCCTAATTTATGTGACTTCAGCTACTCCCTGTGATTTTTGTCCTGTCTTCTATAGCTTTGGGATAGTCTAGATATATTATATAACCAAAGAACATATATACATATTTTTTCCTGTAGAGAAGTTCATTTCAATTATGCTGTTTTGCTGAGATTTATTAGAATGGACAGATATACAGCAGGATGTGCAATTGTGGATGTGCAATTATTCAGAAGGATTATAATATCAGAACAAAATGTCTGTGTTGTGATAAAGAAGCAGAAAAGAAAATTCCTTAGAAAAGAAGCCTATTAGTGGGGTACTCATGGGAACACTCATGACCAGTCCTCTAGGAATGTTAAGGTCTAATTATACAGTTTCCACATGAAGAAGAAAAGGAAATCATGTATATATCCACACTATCCTCCTTCCCTCCACCTACATGTTAAAAATTTTTACCTTTACTGTCTAGAAGTACATCCTCACTCAGTTCTAGGATGTTAATCTTCACTTATCCTTCAAAAGTCACACCTCCCCAGTCACCAATAGCTTCAGTTCACCTTTGCTAACACTCAAGTGTTGCGATCAGTGAAAGCTGGACAATGATTTATGCTCCAAGGATATAAAATTGTGGGGGCCCTTTGGAATGTCCTGACATAGCCCTAAAGAGCAGACTATTAGACTGTTCCTTCCACAGCTTGTTTCAGGGTAGAATTTTGACAAAACTGTCTAGGAGTACAGTGAAATATTATAATTTGCATGAGTTAGGCATCAGGTGCTCTTAATCCCTCAAGTGGTGGAAAATATAATACTAAAAGATATTCTTTTTTTTATTTTTATCACAAAATATCAGAACAGGAGAGTCCTTTTAGATTAACATCAAAAAGGAATGCAAATAATGAAAAGCAAAGAAATTAGGGCTTAAAATCCAGATTTTACTACTTAACTGACCCTTACTATAAATATCGTGTTTTATTATGGGTGCTGGTAACAGAGTAGGAAGACATTAGTTCAGCTTAGCCAAGATATCTGATAAATTGATAGGAATTGGATAATGACTTGATTTCTCATGGGTTTAATAGCTGCCATTACAGGAAAGATTGGCTTGTTGTCAGCCAACAGCATTAACTTTCTCTGAATAGTGGGTAAAAGTCATAAAACAGCACTTAGTTTGATTTATTTTATTAATCAAAACCATGCTTGCTTTATAAAGGTCTCATGATCTTGCATTTGATATCTGCAGTCTGATGTGAATCCATCAGCTTTTAAAACTTTCAACACCCTGAAGAACCATTCTTGGATACTGCTGTCATACTCCTTTGAAACTTTGCAAGCAGAAACAAAGCTTACTTAATTTCTCATAAAAATGAAAGTTATAAACAATTAATGAAGTCAGTAAGACCTTATAGGGACTATATGTGTCTGCTGCAAATTGGAAGTTTGGGGCTTCAATGTCTGATATTCTACTAATTGCATCACTGCTGATATTTCCATTGACCTACCCAAAACACTTTGCTTCGTTAAAAGGCTCAATTAACTTTAGGTTCATTTTATTAAGATAAAAAGAATTTTTTACTGAATTATAAAGAATGTAAAGTTCTTCTTGTACTTTTGTCCTGTACTTTTCCCTAAAGTCACACTTAACATTTCTCGAAAAAATATTGCAAGTGATTAAAAAACTTCTGTTCCATGACTTAACAACAGAGATAATTGAGTAATAAGCCTGTGGTTAGATAATACTGCTGAATCACAAAGCTTTTCTTGAAGAATTGAACAATAGATGAAGTTCTCAATTCAATAGGCAGATGTTCTCAGGAAAAGGGAGATTTACATGAAATAATAGGAATTTAAATCAAAAAATAAAGCTAATAGGAAGGGAAAGATAATTACCTCTGGTTTATATCTAAGAGGAAATCTTCAATATAAAAATTAATGATTTTAAAGTTTCTCTTGCCTTTTGCAACAAGGATATCTACAGTTTTCCTTTAGCCTGAAAAGGAAATTATTAATTTAATTATGGTGATCTAGGGCAAGATTCCAAATGCAAAATGGACAAAACAGAACTGTCATTTTGACCTTGCAGTTGCCTCTCTGAAGCAAGAATCCTGAGCATTTAAGGAGTGCTTAGTTTTAAAAAAGGTGTGCCTGAGCTGAGCACTGTAGACAAAGCTATTAAACTGGAGATTATTGTAGGTAATGGCACTAGCTTCAGTTAGATAATACACTCCAAGCCATTTTAAAACACTGACCATTTTATTTACCTAATGACACAGTCATAGAGATTTAGCTCATCTAAAAATATTATCTACAGTTTGGTTCTTGCTCAGGAAGTGTATGATTGTAAGGAGTCATTTAAATAATTAAGTTCTATTTGGGGCATTGCTATGTATGATTTCTCTAGCAAAAAATGAATATTCTGAAAATCATAATAAATGAATGGTGAATTTACTCTAAGTATTACATTCATTGCTAATAAAAAAAATGTTAATACAATTTCCACCTGCTCAGAAAATGGTTTGTTACAAGATATCAGTTACAATATTTTTGTTCAGTAGTTATGTGAAAAAAGGCAA
Organism: Crypturellus undulatus; assembly: GCA_013389825.1. Taxonomy (NCBI): domain Eukaryota; kingdom Metazoa; phylum Chordata; class Aves; order Tinamiformes; family Tinamidae; genus Crypturellus; species Crypturellus undulatus. Next base: position 95,738 of record VWPW01019425.1, on the reverse strand, counting down.
AGAAGAAAAGCAATTGCCTTTAAAAATTGAATCTGCAAGGGGTTTTGTTTCTAAAAGGAAAGTATAACTGACAAAACGCATTAAAGTAGCTGAGTTCTAAGAAACTTGGTGTTGAAATAATTATATTTTTGAGCAATAAGTTCCTTTTCTGTAAGAATAATTTCTCTAGGCAAGGGGAGCTCATTGATCCTTCTGAACATGTGTTCAGTTTGTCTGTCTACTATCCACTTCTTTGGCCATCATCAGTGCTACATAATCTATGACAGATTTTCATGGTGCCTGAGGATTTTCATTTGGATTTCTCATGAATTAAATCAATAGAAAAAATAAACACTGAGAAATGAGGAACAGATTATGTGAAAAGATGAAAAGTGCTAGCTCTAAATTATTCCATAGTCATAAACACAGAATACTGCAATGTTATAGTATATGTTTATGTTGCCTAGACTATAACTAACACAGGAAAGAATTAAAGTTAAATCCAGCAAACAAAATCCTAGTGAACTGAAGGAGCTGATAAGTACCTGATGGGCGAGTAAAAAGTTAACAACAAAACTGCTGAAGTGCATGAGCTCTGCTGAGCTCTGCCAACTTGCCAAATGGATGGCAGAAAAGCCTATCAGAAAAGCTGTGGTGAGACTTCTGGTACTTCACAGATATAAGGGAAGGGAAGGGGGGAAGTCTTCTGGAGGTAGGATGGTCCCGCTTTGCTAACATTTGCAAGGAAAGACCAAGCTCACTAAAGAACTAATAGGCCTGCAAAGAACAGATATGGGGCCAAACTGCCTGATTATACTGGAAGGACCACCTTGTGAGAATGACCATAGCACAGTCATGTACTGCTTTCCAAAGGATATAAAGGACAGAGTCTAGCAGTGATGAGTTGGGCAGGGATCAGGAAGGATAACTGAACAGCTGCTCCAGCTGGAATGTGATGTTTATATCCCTTCACTCCTCTTAACCTTGGACACTGGTCTACGGTGACTCCTTATGAGGCTGAGTGTCCCCGGCAGGTACAGAATGTAAGAACGCTCATTTGCATCTCCTTATAAGCTTGAGTGTCTCCTGTACTTTCAGGGTATAGAAATGCCAGCATATATTTTTCACTCCTTGGAAGCTTGAGAGGCCCCTGTGAAATGCTGCAGTTTGAAAGTAGTAGTGGTGGAGGGGGAAGGTGATATCAAATCAGTATAGGATTCACAGGTTCGATATTGCCTTCCTAGGAGTGAATCGAGTTCCCAAATAGTGTCATCAACTATAAGCTTGACTTTGGCAGTATCGGATTCACGAACAGTCTGTGGACTGTAAGTCCGATCGCCTCCCCCAAACAAGTAGTTGAGTTCACAAACAGCGTGATTTATTCAAATTTACAAAGCAGGTTTCGGATGTCAGTACAGGAAATTCTCTACTACAGTGTGGGGTTTTTAGCTAGCTCTGATGTACAAATGTGCAATCACCACTCACTGCAGAAGATGGGAGAGGGATCTCAGTCTCAAGCCTCCTCAGGTGGCATCCCAACCCGAGCGGAGGAAAGGGGGATTAGCTCATCGACTGATCCAAGAGTTACGATGGTTTCTTCCCCTTTCTCATCCTTAGTTCACCTTTTATACGTTTCTTTACATTCAGGCGGAGCTTGAGTGACTATAGTCATACTTAACATTGTTATTCATTGGTGAAAAAGTTTATCGCTTTCATTTAAAGGTACAATCGATCAAAAATCTAGAGCGCATGCTAAGTGAGGAGTGGTCATACCTCAGAGGCAGTTAATTTTTGGGATGGAGGTGACTTTTGACATTATAGTGAGTTTATAACGAGCAAAGTTCAAGCAAAGTTCCTCCAAAGGGAGTGATTTGCCACCCCCACTGGCTCAGCACCGGACACGTTATCATCTATCTCTCACTGGAGAGCTACTGTGTGGCTGATCAGCGGCCCGGCACAGGGAGTGCAATGGAGTCTGGCCGTGGTGTCCTCACTCTGCTCTACCCTCCCTTACTCCTCTTTGCAGCTGCATGGAGGGCAGGTTGTGTTGCCTGGGGAACCGTGGAGGAGCAGAGTGGGCACACACCAACCATTCCAGCAGTGGCAACTGTGTAACACCCCAAGCAAGGTTCTGTAATGCCAAAACTTCTGTTAGGCCCTATTTTTTCCCTAAGTTTCCCCTTTTTCAGGCCATTCTTCCACAGTATCCTGTATATTCAGAGTGAAGTCACAATACAGCATTCTGTTTTTTTTTTTTTTTTTTTTTTGGCCTTCTCTATGGAATTTCTGCTTACTAATTCACCAACTGATCGTAGAAACATTGAATTGTTAAAGTTGGAAGGGACATCTAGAGATCATCTAGTCCAACCCCTCCTGCACATGCAGGGTCATCTAGAGCACGTGGCACAGGACTACATCCAAGTGGGTTTTGAAGATCTCCAGAGAGGGAGATTCCACAACCTCTCTGGGAAACCTATTCCAGTGTCCCATCTGATACCTAACTGATAACTTCCTCCATTACGCAAGTTAATGGTTGATGTTGTTATTGAAAAGATCTTGCACTGGTGAATAAAAGCAACTAGCTAAAACCTCTCTGGATTATTTTACCGTCTGTCCCTTTAAAGGCAGAGAGCGCAACAGTAAAATATAGTGTAGTCATCTGGATAGCACAATAACACCAAGGCAAAGAATGACTGCAGATCAAGAATGAGCAACCAGTAATTTCATTTTTCCTTTCTCACTTCTAAAATGAGGAACAAATCAATGCCAACAATCATGAATGAATTTCAAAACTCTTTCTCACTGCCTTCTAAATTTTACATCTTATTTTTTAATTGCTTCAAGATTCCAAGAAGAATTTTGCTGAGAAAAAACTGAAAGATTTGGCTGAAAATATGGGACAACATTATAGACAATATTTTTTAAATGGGGAGATGATGGAAATTTAATTTCTGGCAGTTGGATTTTACTTAACTCCACTGACAGAAAAGAATTAAGCCCATAGTTTCAATGACCAAACCTAGAATCCTAAAAAAAAATCAGATTCAGGGAACATATTTCAGTTTGGAACATTGTTTATCTATACTGCCTCAGATTTAATAGTTTGAGCTTGTACAGATCAGCATTCTCATGCATAGTTTGTGAAATTATTCATGCCAAAGATCATTACAAAGAGACAATATAGAAAGAAGTCAGCTCCCTCTATCCTAGGCAATCTTTCAGCACTATTGCATTTACACAATCAACTGGAAAAGTATGAGAAAAATAATATTAATGTGAGAAAACCACAGGTCATCACCTGAAATTAAGAGAAAATCTAGAGTGAAGTGTAATGTAAGAGAAATGCAGCCAGGCTGTGCCTTAGGGCTAAAATGTGGTTAGCAGTAAAGATGTAGACAATATGATTACAGGATATTTCCCTCAAGCATGCACTGTAATTGTGTGTTGCAATGTGCAGAGAGATATGAAATTTTAGAAACATATTTGCAGAAAGATCTAAAATAGTCTGATGATGATGTGAGAAATTTTAGTTTCCAGACTGCATTTTGCATAACAATGAATGCTGTATTTTTTTCTCTTTTGAATGCACTGCCTTAAAAAATAACTAGTTATTTATTATCTGTTTTTTTTTCTCTTTGTTATGAATATTTAATTCATCATTATATAGATCTGCATCAAAAGTATATTTTTCTTAAAAATTCCTGTTGCCTATACCTGTAATGCTCACACAAGACTTAAGTCGGTTGCTCTCTGTAGCTTTCTGTGCAAGCCAGCCCAATTTTGGGCCTCAGTGGGCCTGAGTGTCCTCACAAGAAAATCTTTTGTCTTATTCTGAATTAGAGTGTGATCCAGAATGTGAAGACAGATGAGCTGAGGTAAAGTATGTTTTGGTAACACAGATAATATGACAAGCTTATTTATATATGACAAGCTTCCCATTTTATGTCTGCAAGCCAGGGAGCACCTGGTCAGCACTGGTTATTCTTAAGAGGAAAATAACCCCATTAACTTTGTTCCCAATTTAATCCATGCCACAGCTCAGAAATGTCAGCCTGGTTTTGGGTGTTTGCAGAGACATGCGTGATTTTACATCTTCATTTATACTCTGTTCATATGAAAAGCATTGTGATCTGTTAGATTACTAATTAGCCTTTCCTAATTTCTCCTCTTGAAGTTTTTTTTTTCCTTTGTAGCAGTATTGCTCACTTTTTTTTCTGTATAAATACAGCTTAAGCCAGCAATTGGTCCAATCCTATTATCAGCCTCAGGATGGCATTTAATACAAAGTGGAAGAGCACAAATATTGAGCTGTAAGCAAGTCTCTCCTTTTTATTGTATCTCATCTTGGTAAAAAGTGAGCTCTGCTTTTTGCTAAGCTGTTTACAAATAGATTATCATCAGAAACAAGATCCTTTTCATTTATCAAGTTGTAGCTTTGCTTTATGATTTTTACTAAAAAACAAGTCAGATTATTTTATAAAAGGGCTCTTATTTTATAAAAGGGCTCCTGAGAACCTGTAGACACATTATAGTGATTCTAGATCACATGTATGGGTGCCACTGCTTCTTTTCCTCAGGCCCCATTTGCTCTGTTACATTGGTTCTGTTTTAGTAATGCATATAGTTAAAAAAAATCACTGTTCATTTTGCTACTGCATTGATCTATTAAAGAGAAGAGCCTTCGTATACTCAACTTACATATAAACGGCTTCAGTTTAACAATATATGTGTTTTCTCACAAGAAAATACTTGAGATCTGAGTACTTTGAAGACTAATGTATTATTATGATAATTATAATTGCTATTATTCCATATCGCTTTTTATTTAAAGGTCTTTACTCCAACTGATATCCCGCTGAAATTTCCTTTTTGCTTTTTTTACAAAGCAAGTGCTTGCAGTTATGTCTGAAGGCTTTTAATGTAAGCAGTAGGAAATTCCTAGGAGTGGGAGAATATAAATATCACCCCCAGATAAGGCTGAAAAGACATGTTTGTATCCACTCAAGTTTCACAAATACAAACTCCATTCTCTAAATTCAGTAACTGCATATACAGGAAAAGGAAAAGAGATAGCAGGATTCTCACTGTTTCCCTGATGTCCAAGTGGTCTGGGAGTGTCTGGAATATGAGTGACTCTTGCATAAACCTTTCTTTGAAGAATTTGAGCAGGAACTGGTATTGCAGTGCTCTTGTCTCCCATGAAACTGCTTTAGTTCTCATTCCCTTGTGCTGAATGAGGATTCACCATAAATAATAATCTGAATGTTGATTTGGGGCACATTCTATAATTATTACATGTGGATTCATAACCAGTAGTAAAGTGCAAAGCTAATATTTGACTGTCCTGATGAACATTAGAAATAGAAAATTGAATAATATCAGTTGGAAAGATTGAAATGAATTTGTTTCAGAAACTCTTATGAAGCATTGGTTAGAGCACTCTTCTTATAGGTCGTTGCGGTTTGATGGGGGTGAAATTTGGTAGGAGATGAATCCCCTTGCATTCCAGACGATTGTCAAATGTTAGGGGAACTGAGGGCAGCTGGACTCATCTCTCAATAGGGATACCACATACTGTGCTAGCTATACACCCAAATCTGGCAGTATTGGATTCACAGTCTGTTGACCATAGGTCAGATCGCCTTCCTAGGAGCGAATCAAGTTCCCTAAATAGTGTCATCAACTATAAGCTCGACTCTGGCATTACCAGATTCACCAACAGTCTGTCAACTGTAGGTCCGATTGCCTTCAAAACAAGTGGTTGGGTTCATGAATGGCACAATTTATTCCAATGCAACATTTAGACAACAGTTTTCGGATGTCAGTATAAGAATTCTCTACTATAGTGTGGAGTTCTTAGCTAGTGCCTAGTGTACAAATGTGCAAACACCACTCAACCAGAAGATGAGAGAGGGCTCTCAATCTTGAGGAATCTCCTCAGGCAGTGTCCTGACCCAAGGAGAAGAAAGAGGTTCAGCCTGTTGACTGATTCAGAAGTTATGATGAAATCTTTCCTCTCTCCTCTTCCTTCTTCATTAGTTCCTCTTCCTCTGTTGTTACCACCTCATTCTTCCTTCCTAGTTCTTACCACCACGTTCTTCCTTGCTACTATATCCCTCCTTAGTTCACCTTTTATTTGTTTTACATTTAGGTGGAGCTTGAGTGAGTCTAGTCATACTTACTTTCGTTATTCGTTGATTTAAAAAAGTCTCCCAAGTTAACTGAAAACCTAGAGAGCGTGTTCAGTGAGGAGTGGTCATTCCTTGGAAGTGGGTAACTTCTAGGATGGGGTTGTGTATTGGTATTATAATGAGATTAGAATGAGAAGTTTGAGCAAAGTCCATTGAAAGGGCCTGATCTGCCACCATTATTGGCCCAGAACCAGACAGCTTATTGTACTATGTGGCTTATCAGCTGCATGATACAACCAGGTTGGCACCTCTGCAGGGAGTGCAACAGAGTTTGGCTGCCGTGTCTTCACTCCGCTCCACCCTCCATTTACTTGTTGTCTGCACGGCACCATCAGATTATCCTCTCCGCAGAGAAGCCAGCAAAGTTTGGCCATGGTGTCTCCCTTCTGCTCCATTCTTGTGTTGCCAAGGGAATAGTGGAGAAATAGATTCTGTACATACCAGCCATCCTAGAAGTGGTCTTACCTCAAGCAAGCCTCTATAATGCCATAACTTCTGTTAGGCTCTAGTTTTTTCTCTAAGTTCCCCTTTCTTGAGCAATTCTCTCACATAGGATAAGACCATATTTCAAATCCCTGCTTTAAATCATCTAGGAGTATGATGGACATGAAGATGGGTCTAGCATGGCCTTGAAGATGCGTCTCTCATAACTTCAGATGAATGCAAGGACCAATGGTCTCCTTGAAAACTGGAGAACTGGATAAGAGTAGATAAGATACCTGAATGCTTTGGTGCTCTCAGGACTTTGGTTGTAAAATAGATGCAGAACAGCAGAAATGCAAGCACACAGAACATTTTGTCAACAAAAACTCAAGTGTCTGCAGGGGTGGGAGACTGCTGAAGAGAGAATTATTTTCAAATAAGATAGTAAAGTAGAAATTAAGTACATAGGTCAATTTGTCAGCTGACCTATGTTTTCAGTTTATCTCTAACATGTATGATAATTCTATGTATAAACTAGTAAAAGTGGAAAGATTTCTGTGGAGCTAGCATGGAAAAATATCTAACCAGAAATACCAGTAAAGAAAATGGATTTTAAAGTTTTTTTGTGTGTAAATTGTCAGCAAAAAGTACACTGTGCAGGAATTCATCAACATGATACAGCATATTATGAGTGCTAGGCAAGCTAGCTATAAAATGTCTTAATGACCATTTTTACTATCCTACAAAATGCATTTTTTAAAGAAGCTTTTAAAATAATAATTCTTAATCATATCAGAAAGTAGTAGTAAACTAAAACCTTACTTGCTCTAGTGAGCAAGTTGTTTTATCCACAGCTCATCAGTATTTTCCTGCATGCCAGATTTTAATACCATCTTCTCTACAGACATAGGCTGTGGAGCAGACTTCAGGTGTTCTCTGTTTTAAACCAGAGGAAAAAGAAAAGCGAACATTTCACAAGCAGTTACTTGAAAACCTGTCACATTAATAATTACGCTCTTCATCTTCAAAATTTAAAAATAAGATCAAAAAGTGTATTGAAAAGAAGACAGGCTCAGGCATGGATCATTTTAGATGCACAGAATATCTACAAATATTAACAATGACCCCTGAAGTTCTTCTCCTTTTTTGAGAAGTTTGTTTTTTGATTTGTGTGTGTGTGTGTATGTATGAGCTAAGACTCAAAAATCATAAGTTTTCAATTGCTTCTGAATTATCAGGGAAACTCACTTTTTCACCCATAGGTCTCAGCTGTCATCTTCTGTTCTTGTGTTTAAGACTTTATAGCACTTAAAAGCAGAAGGAAGATACTCTGTTTATCCTGATCTGGTTTAAACTTCGAAGGTTAATTCCAGTGCAGATAGATAAACAGTGCAGATGACATCAGAACGTAAGGAACAGTGCTCATTAGAAATGGCTTAATATTTTACTATGATAGTGAATTGTCCTTCCGACACTATGGACCATAGTATAATTAATATCTTCATGTGGACAAAATGGCACACCAAACTCTTCATAAGCACTTCATAAGAGCAGGAGCATGCAGGGAATAGCTCACAAGTGAGGTGTGACAGTGATCACTTTGGTTTTCCACTGGCCCATCAGAGAGTTAGTTTAGGTATACAGGCTTTGTTTTTTTTGGTTACATAGGTCTCAGTCTATCCCTCTTCTAGGGACCTGGATTGCCCAGCAGCCTCCTTTCTAGCATAGCCCAGCTGCCAGGCACAGGACACCACTGTGGCATGGGAACTGCCGCTGAAGCACTTGTGACCATTAAGCAGAATCACATTCAATTCCTTATGTTGGCCCTCAGATCAGTGAAGGAAAAAGTTGTTCAATATGATGAAGAACTTGAAACAATTGCACGATAATGCCATACTGCTTGCTAACTATTTGGTTTGCTTTTGTTACTAGGTGAAGGAAGTTGTATTCACATTTATGTCATCATGATGCTGAGGTAATTAATTTGTATTCATTGCTTTGAGCTGGTATAACTGAGACCAGAATAAAGTTAATTAGGTATGCTGCTATCAAATTAAACATGAATACTTCAATTTCAAATGAGGACAGCAAACAAAGAGATGGACTGATGGAGATATCTTTCTGAATTATACTTTCAGTACGATCTTCAGGAATTCAAAGTATTCACAGGAATCTAATAAAGAACTGGTATTCAGTGATAGAAGCTTTCATTAAACTTTAAAACTGGTAAAATCACAATCTTTTAAAAGTCAGTATCTCAGTGAACACACTGCATCTGAGCAAAAGTATAAGATTTTGCTTAAACATATACCTGTACAGGAATCAGACAAAGATAACATTTATTTGGCATATCTGATGAAAAATATTATGAATATTTGAATGGAAGACAGGAGAAAAAGTCATCAGAGATGAACTGGTGATTAAAACAATTTTCTAGGAATATTCAAGTCCTAATCCCTGATCTAAATCTGAAAGAAGGAAGATTTAAACTTCCACCTCTTGTATCCAAGGTGAAGCATACCACCATATTTACTGACTATTCTGAATTTGATTATTCTCTTATTTTGACTGCAATTCTCTGTGGTATGCTATTTATAATATGCTGTGTCTGTTCATGCTGTTTTCTATCCCATGTTACATCTGCAAAGTCACTACTTACTTTAAAATTAATATGATATTTAAGGTAGCAAATAAAATCAGGAAAGTTGTCTTTTTATTGAGGGCAAAACAAGAGCAGATTGAGTAAAATATGTCTCAAGCATTTATATTCTAAAGTGGTGAAAACTGAGAAAAGCAAGTTTATGAACTGTGCTGCTTGCATTCCCTGGTTCTACTACAGGATGACAACTTACGCTTCAATCCACAAACAAGCACAATGTACTTTCTTCCAATGTGGGCCGAATACTAATGTTATAATACAATCAAAAAAGGTGAAATAGCTGTCCTGAAAACCGTCATAAGCATGTTACACTGGAAGCTTGGTGGTGTTACAGAGAAGTCTCACTATTCATTTGCTCTCAATCTTCTGTAAATTGAATCTCTTCTTTCCAAAAAAGAAGAAAATAAAATAAAAAAGACAAAAAGAAAATAAATCTATTTTTTGTCATTTTGTTATACACTTGTAAATAAATATTAAAACATCCTCTTTCTTTTCTGCAATGAAATGTTTCTAGGAACTTTGAAAATCAATTTGCACTTTTTGTTGTGGTTATCTTTTTGATTAAAGATTCTCTTCCATTTTCCTCGGTGGCAGTTCTGAAAGACAGGGACTGTATTCAGACTTGTAGAGGGCATAGTAAAAATCAGCACTTACTGTTTACTCAAAATTCATGCGTGCACAAACCTACCTTCCTTTTGGGAGCTTTGCAATGGACAAAAATATATTAGAAAGGAGAGAGAGAAGACTAGTAAAAAAAGACTAGTAAAATGCTCTTTGTGTTAATGGTGTAAAAGTTCATGAGTTGTTCTCTTTTTTATCCTGTGGGGTAAATGGAAGAGGGGAAGTGGTATATGCAAATCTAAACTGCTCAAAGCTGGATTGCCTTGACCAGCTGAGTTTTGAAAATTTCTCAGATGAGCAATTCAGCTAGTCTTTGGGATGCCTCTTCCAGTGCTTGACTTTCCTTTCACTATGTGCATTTGAGAGAGGAGTTTCTCTCTTTCTTCTCTATAAGTCACCCCCCGGCAATGGAAAACTGAGATTAGGTCCCTCAGTCCTTCTGCAGATCAAACAAACCACATTCCTTCAGCATCTCCTCATAAATCACTTACATCATCCATCCTAACCACCTTAATGGTCCTCCACTAGACACAATTTGTTGATCTCTCTTGTCTATTGATGGTTCAAAACACAGTATTCCAGATGCAGTCTTAGAACTCCTGAATCTCCATTCATGAATAATCATTTCCTTCAATCTGTTAGCTACATTCTTGCTAGTACAACTCAATATGCATTTGCATTGCTGCAAAGGCACACTAGTGTCCCATGCCCAGCTTGTTATCCTGGGACCCCAGGTCTTTTCCTGAAGAGCTGCTACCCAGCTAGTCCTTCGCAATCCAGCTAGGCTGGATTGATGGTGGAATTGTTGCATCCAACTACAAGGCTTTGTTTATGTGCCTTTCCTATACAGACAGTTTTTATTAAGAAAAATTGAAGGACCTTTGTCAGCATAGACCATTTTCTCAATCAATTTTATTCTTTACTTACTTACTATATGAAAAATGAAAGACTCCTGAAGTTTTATTTTAATAATACAAGTGATTTTTTTAGTTGTCTTTTAATTCTTTTCCTTTTTCATATTTTCCTTTCTGTTCCCTGAAATCTGCCTTTCGAAGAAAAAAAAAGAAATCCAAAAGCATTGGTCAAACCTGGGAAATATCCAGGAAAATGCAAATGTGAGAAATCTGTGTGTGACTACATAGGAATAAATAGGTACACCAACCACAGCAGTTACTGTCATATCCACTATAAGTTACCAAAGTGTCCAAATTACCTAAGTTACTCTAAGAAACTAATGTTGACAATCTCTGGAGTCTATCAGTTAAAAAAAAAAAAAATTGATTGTACTATATAATTTATGTTATTCCTAATAGTAAACTCTGTTTCTTATAGCAAATAAGAATAACTAACAATTACTTACAATAACTATTGGATTATAAATTGTACATCATTCTTAGTAACAAGACTTTTTTGCAGGAAATAAGAACTTTAAGATATAAATAAGAACAAGACCACATCAAGGCAAAATAGTGGTAACTAAAATTATCATAAAATGACTGCAAAAACATACTTTTGGAAGAAAAGTTCTGTCAGAAAAAGTATAGTGATTTCTGGCCTAAACGATAGGCTGTTATTTTCTCTGAAAAGAGTACACAAGATGATATGCTATTTGAGGGGGAAAAATTATTTGGGAACTTTCCTCTGTTTATAGGAAAAAGAGAAATTCAAATAATCTTTGAAATGCTTAGCAATTTATTAAGACAAAGTGACATGTCTCCAGAATAATAACAATTAGAGAAATCGTCTTAAGAAATTAAATTCATAGTTCTGAGCTTATAAGTTTTTATTCAGATTTCTGAATAACAAGGAACTTTTCAAATGTGTAATTAACGATGATTATGAATTAAGGAAAAAAAAGAAAGAGTCCATACGTTTTGGAATTGTGTAATATGCACTCTTTTTCTGATCTGGTTGTGAGTTCAAATAATGAAATGTCATCTTCATCTTCATTCCATTTTGTAGTGGAGATGAGAGAGTGTGATGAATACGACCATGTATCAAGAGTCATCCTTCTGAACTTAAAAGACGTCCTTGAACAGATTGGTGCTGTCTATGGTTGGGGAAGTACCAAAATCTCATCTCAAGTTTCCAACTATGCTTGCTTCACTGTTAAATCTCTCTTTGCCTTCATTATTTGCACTTGGATTTAGTCAAGTTATGTTTAGACGTATCCCTTTTAAATCAGAGAAAAATCCCACTGCCTGAATGGATGAGAAATTCAAGCGAGAGACCTCAATTTTCAAAGGAAGAAGTGATAAATAAACTTGCTCTTTGCATTGTTTTATAATTACAAACTCTATTAGTGCTTTCCCAAATGAACATTTTGCACCTATGTTACTCAGAATGGTTCTTCCAACCCCACTCATAAACATGGAGGAGGAAGAATAGAGAAACGAGGTCAGTCCTTTCAGATGAAGAGGTCTGAAGCTGACTACTGTTCTCTGTGTCACTGAAATTTACTGTAACCTGATTTTGGGAGATTCAAAGAAACATCACCCCCTAATGACTTCTAGGTGTTCAGTTCTGTCAGGTTGTATGTTACTTTAATCACAGACCTTTTGCACCTACTAATGCAAGAACAAGACAATTCATTCTTCTAAATAAGGAACTGCGCAGAAAAGAAAACTAACCACCAAATGTTTTGCTGTAATCTTTTTGATAGACAGCTTGCTATTTTAAAGAGATGATTCTTTTTGTCCATGTTTTCCCTCTAGCTTCAGATCCAGCTCATATCAGTCCAACAGTTCTCCTTTTACTGTTATTTGACTGTCATTTTCAATGCATATACATTAGTATCTTTTCAAAGGTATACTTAGTCTCTTTAAGTGAAAGAGAAGCTTCCTCATGCTATTTTTAGCATGAACTGAGAGAGAAAATCTATCAATTGCCCTTATGTTTGGAAATTTTTCAAATCTTACGCACCACACTGATTTTGAGTTTTTGTCATCTGCTAAACTGCAAATATGCAAAAACTGGGACTTGACCAAACTTGTTGGTGTTCTGCTGTATGATTAATAAATGTAGCACTGAGGATAGTCTGTAATTCTGGGCCAGTATGCATAATGTTTCAATCAGACATTACCCATTTCTTCCAAAATGGGACATCTAGTAAGATCTCAAACTATAGATAGATAGACAGATAACATGCTACTTCTGTCACTAATGACTCATGAAAGAAAGGGTTGTTTTATATGTACGTGAGTGTGAATTATTGATTTGCAAATTACTGACAACAATATTAGCACACATTGGTTCCAACAAGGCATTTGAAATTGTGGAAAACAATTTTGCTTGTGCACATACTTTCTAGAAGTTCTTCTTTAACTTATTTTAACTTCTGAGATTTAACCTGCAGAGGTTTTAGCATACCTATGACATGGGTAAAATACTGAGTTGCATTTTCTGCAGTAAGTACAACTGGGCTATTTTTGACTAGAAAATCATGTCTCTGTGCTAGTAATTCATAGCTAGCAGAGTACTGTAAACTGATGAAGGTAGCACTGAATTTCCGAGGACTTTTGTATTCGCAGAGATACATCAGAATTTCACAAGTGGAATCATTTAAATAAAAAAGTATATACATTCATTCAGGTGACTAGCAAGCAGTTCCACTACAATAAGATTCATTACTAATCATTCCAGCTAACTCTATTTTTTTCAAGTTTAATTAACTTTATATTTCCATAAGAAACTGCACAATTTGCAGTAGTTTAGAAACTTCTACAGTTTCATGAGTATAAAAAAGTATAAAATCCTGCTTGGAAATTAAAGAGCCTTTTCACATTATCTTTAGAATTAGCTCTATATTAAATTAATAATGGACTCCTATTAAGAATTTAAATTGAAGATCTGAAATATAGAATTACAATTAGAAAATCTAAATAAAAATACAGATGGAAGAAAAAGGAGATATGTGTCTATCTTAGGAGAAATTACCATGGAATCAGTTCAGTGGTTTTATACATATGCTTATAAAGAACTTTCAAGCTACGTGTTTAAACAATGAATATATTATGTTATGCTTGAAAGCCATATTACCTAAGAAAATATTCTATTTGTTTTTTAATTCTACTCTGCTTTAGGGGATTGGATGAACTTTTAGTATCTTGTGTTAGGAACCTTCTCATACTTTATTCAAACAGAATCATGACTTAGTCTGCAGATAGTCTCAGATCTGATAATCAGATCATCTCAACTCAAATCAGATAATCTCAACTACTTGAGCTTTAGCCCTGCAAAATACGTCCCAAAACAATGAGATCAGAGAACTATTGGAGGCCATTTTACCTTCATGTACGTATTTTGCTCCAGTTGAAATCAGAGGATCTGGATCCTATTAAATTATATTTCATATAAATCATATTAAATTTTATATTTCTTCTGCATGTCAATAAAGATGGAATAATTTTGAGACGTTGTCCAAGGAGGACATTAATTCAAACTTTAAAAGGAGCTTGTTATATGAGGCAAACCTGCAGCATATGCCAGAGAGAATTAATTCACTTCTTTACAAATAAATAAACAAATATTTATATAAATAAAAATGTAAAATATTTCTAAATAGAAAGTCAAAAGAAACCCATAAACTGTCAGAAAAAAGTCTTCAGAAAAACTATTGGGAATATAAATTTTAACCTTAATGATGAATCTTTTCAAATCTACCACACCAACTTTTCCATTTCAATTTGTATGTGAATCTTTTTTTGAATCTCTTCTCAAGTGATTTGGGTCATATAAACTTTACTTTTAAAAAGCAAGAATTTATGAAGGAAATGAAAGGAAATAATAATTTGAATGAAAATGAGAGGATTTAAATACATTGCCGAGGGACGCTTATCAAAATATTTGAAAGACTTTGCACAATGAGGTTTAAGTTAGTTGTTATAAACAGCATGTGATTAGAATTTGTAGGTTTAAAGAAGTGCATTTATCATTGATGAGATATCAGAAACTGGCCCAGAATAAATTGCTTGAAAGACTTACATTTTAAATTATGATTATCGGTAATAACTGTTATTATAATTACTGTAGCTGTTATTATGTGAGACTATAAAAATAATGGTTCAACAAGGAAATGAAAACCCTACATTATTTTAGAACAGAGTTTTCAAAAGCTGTTAGCAATTTAGCAAACATCACCCCAATTGACTTTCTGCACCTAGGTCCCTTTATCACTCCTTCTTGAATCCTGCTTTCTTCTCATTGATAGTACACATTCAAATAATATTTTAAAATTGAGGGTTGCCTAGAAAATCTTTTTCTCTATATCTCTCTCTTTTTTTTCTGCTGCAAAAGACCTCAGACCTAAGACAAGAAACAATATTTTTTGAGGGAAGTAGAGAATCATATAGAGAAGATATGCCCTGGTCTAACTTAGCCTTACCTGACATTAGACCTCACGTGCCCGTGTTAAGAAATAAGATGCTATAAGCTCCCTCCAGTTTCAGTGGGAAGAGACAGGCACTTTATGATTCTGATGCTGGGCTGCTGTATACCGATTTGCCAATAGGTGACCTATGGAGCCTGGAGGGGTGGATGAGTTCCCAAATCTAGTCAGTGTTTAATAAGGACCAATTTGTTCAAGCTCTACTTATTTCACACTGTCTGGATGTATAAATAAATGTAATATCTTGAGCATTTGTGTGTTTATTTATAGTAGTTATTCTAGTAAAAAGGAAGGTTTTGAAAAAGAAGAGCCTGGCCCTTTTGATCACCCCTGTACTATCTGAGAGTTACCTTGTAAGTTAAAGACACCCCAAACCACTCACGGGACATAAAATGAAACCCAGACACTTTTGTCAGAATGATGATGAAAAAAGTGCTGTGCTAAATATTGAAAAGTAACTAGGAGCAGAAATATAAGGAAATATGAAAGTCGGGTGAGTGGATTTAAAATGGTGAATAATGTAGTTCAAATGTCAAGCTGCAGAAATTATCTTTTTATATTTTGTACTTGTACCCCAAAAGAAAAAAAGGAGAAATGCAGTGAGCAATAAAATATCTCTGCTGAAAATAAAAGTCGACACTATACAATTTTAAAAATGTATCTTAAAATGTCAGTGAAGTTATTTTTATCCCCTTAATTTTTTTACTGTCAAGTAGTCATTAGATTGTGGAAGTATTATAATTTTTGAACTCTACTATTATAGTATTTTTTGAAGACTAAATGTTGACTGCACTGTTCAGGAGAAAATATTGTTTTCAACAAATGGTGATGATCAGAGAATAAGAAGAATATACTATAAGCATGTTTAAATGTTCTGGTTAATAAATGCTTTATATAAAACAGAACCATGAAGAAAATTACACACATGCAATGTAATGACATGATATTAGCAAAGAGTAAGGGTAACAGTTTAATATTTCATTTTGGCAGAAAAAAACATTTTTATCGCTTAGATTAACCTGGATTTTCTTTTTTTGTTCTGGAGATTTAACACATGTATTATGAAGCCATACAGTTGGCATTCCTATTGAGAGTGACTGATAACTCCCACAAGGAAAGTGCTCCTAAATACATGATTTGAACAGGTGTGCACTTATCTTTTTTTTTTTGTAGTCAAAATTAATAAAAAGAAAAATCACTCAGGCTTTCATACAAGCCTTTTAAAATAACATTGATGCATTTTTAGCATATTTAATTAAAGGACTGAAGCCTTTGCCTGAGAGCTTAAATGTGTTTAAAATGGTCAATGACAATGCTAGGACAAGTTGTTTGGGAAATAAATTAGTGAAAGATAGGCTTTCAGCTGAACGGAAAAATGGTGAATTTTGGATCAAATTCACCAAACATTTGCTTTTTTTTTTTTTTTGCAAGAAGGGCTAGATTCATGGGAGAATGCAGGAATGAATAAAAGAAGGCTGGTACAAATTTTTCACAGTAGCTCATCTTCTATCAACAACACAGAGGGTTACATTCCCCTGACGCAGTACCAGAATTTCTGGCTCCCAGAAAGTGACCCTCTAAGTAAAGTATACAATGTTCCAGTCTGAGCTTTTCTGTCATTTCTCCTAAGTTCATTTCACATAACATAACCAGTTACTATCTCTCATTTCTATCCGAGTTCCTTTCTTTGTTGCAAATTCCAAAACCTGTATATCAGTATTCTGCTTTTACTGTATTTTAGTCTTGCACTATTATCAAGGTCAGGGACACAGAGAATCTAGCATGAAGAACGTGACACAGACAAAATGCTTAGCTGCCACAAAGCGGAAAAAAAAAAAGTCCTTGGAAATCATCAATCTGGAAGGTAAACTGAAAATTGCAGAGTGGATGTCCCAGATAGCAGAGGCAAAAGGCCTGCTTTAGGCTCAGTCCTACATTAACAATAGATTTCCTCTGGCAAAAGTCTTTGACTAAGTTTTCTCTAACCCTTCACCTCCCTCCTCTTTCTCCCCGAAGCAAGTTTATATCTTAACTTTTATGAACACAATGATATTGCTCTATCCAATTTGTAGCCCTTCTTTCTCTAGAAAAGTGTTCTGCTTTCTGTTTCTCCCCATGGCCAGTATCAAATGCTACAATATAGAACCTAAGCTGCAAAATGTCCATCATATGTTTTGGCATTATTTTAGCATTAAGAGAGATTCCTTTTAGATAGCTAGCAAAGTTTCATTTATCTTCTAAATAATTTCGAGTTTCTATTCCAAAGAAAAGAGTTATTTTTAAAAAATCAAAAGCTTTATTGATCCTATATGAGTCGAAATACTGGTGTCAGAGTACTAAGGGACTGGTAAGGGTCATTATTAGATAGTTGAGATGCATGCAGAGTGTTTTTCACAACAGATCATACACAGAGAAGTGCAGAGTTCAAAATATAGAGTAAATATTTCTTTTTTCCTTATAGAAGATTTAAATGCAGAGTTTTTCAAGCAATTTTTAATCTTAATAAGGGGAACTGCACAAAAAACATGTAGTCTTATCCTATGTATCCTTAAAGCAGAAAAAAGGATGGCATCTTAAAAATAGCAATGTTAAAATTTTCTGGTGTCATCAAAATTGCATAGCTTCGTTCCTATACCAGGTTGAATTTAGTTTATCTAAATTATTATATCAAAACTATTACATGAACCTGTTATATAAGATATTTAATAAAATGTAGAAAAAAAACATACTCATTATATTTGTTTAAATTGTTAATTGAATTTATGTATTTAGGATACACTTCAAAGTCTAAAGGAAGATATCATGATCTTTCTGAGGTTTGCAAGCCGAAAAATGCTTGAACTTCAAAAATACTTAATTTCCTGAAACCTCGCTTTATCCAAACAGGAAATTACTATAAAGTGGCACCCGTTTTTCCAGCAAATGTATTTCTCTATCTCCTTTTTGTATGGTGCTGGGTATAGGGACAGCAAAGTGAACTTCAGAAAGTAGGCTTTATTGAGTGAAAAATCTGAGCATTGATTTAGTTTTCTTGAGTTTCCTAAAAATGCCATTAACTAGAATCTGAATGTAAAAAATGTTTACTCATTGTGTGACATCAGAGAGGTTATTCAGTTTATTCAGCTACTAGCTTGGCAGACAAGACTGATATGTTAATGATGATCACATTAGGCATTCTCTCGACATGTACGTAAGGGGAAAAAAGTTTTAATTAAAAAAAAATAAAAGTTCCATTGCTATTCTGAAATGCTATTTTAGAATGTAAGACTGTGCTTGCAAATTGTATCTCAGGGACTATATGATGGAGGAAGAGTGAGCTAAGAGATCGAAGTCAGGCTGGTGATATTAGACTGAAATTTTTTTAAATGAGCTTCAGATATCTGTCAAAGAGATTCGAAGAGATGCCCATGTTTACAGCAGCATTGTTCTTTAGTAACTTCTTTATGCCCAGTGGAAAGAACATAAATGTTTTAAGTGTTACTTATATAACCTGTTTGAAATATCTCATTTAGAGTGAGGTGAACCATACAGTAGAAGGGTTTTTTTTTTCTCGTCCTCTTCTGTGCAGGAATTGGCTAGAAATCACGATTTACTCAGGTGTATATATACACACTGTAGATGCTTTTCTTTAGTCATAGACATTGAATCATCAGTTTTCTGTTGAATTTATCCTCAGTATGGAGATTAAAAAGTGAATTTTATTGTTTTTCTGCTAAAGGTCTTACAAAGTTCCATATGATATTTGAGAAGTGTTCTGTGATTTACAACAATTTGGAGAGTGAAGCTAGTCAGAGAATTGTGAATCCTTCTTAAATAAACTTCCATGACAAAGCTGTCTGTGACTGCCAGAGGTCGGACTGGATGACTCATGCTGTTTCGTTGGTTACATCTATTCAAGTAAATAAAACTGTTCTATGGTGTAAGCCTGTAATTACTTGTGCAAGCCTGTACTATTTAAATATCAGCACGGCCCCTGGCATGATTTGTGCCAAATGACAATCTCCCGGTCAATTCCTGGGCAGTATTCAGGCAATAGCATGTGCCAGAGATCACTCTCAACAGGCAGTTTGGATATGAACATCCTGTTTTAGGAGAAAAGAGCACTTGATAATATGCCATGCCAGATGATAACCTCAGGGCCAGAGAATGTTTCCTGCATATTTAAACATCAATGGTACTCATTCCCTTTTGACTGTGTTATGAATTATGATCATGAAATCTGTGAGAAAATAAAACCAAAAAGGTTCACTTTTCTCTAAACCAATTTTTTGCAGGTCTTCTTTGGAACTGTTAGAAATCTGAGGTCTTATGTCCTTATGCAAGAACTTTACAGAACCTTCTTTACCAGCTGAAGTGATTCTGAATTGTCCCTAGGGAGGAAAATTTCCCACTCTGCAAGTGAAATTCCTATAGACTCCACAGAGAATACTACTTGTGGATGTGAAGGACAATTAGTTCACTAGTGATTTTCTGCAATATAATTAAACTTTATATAATCAAAATTCTCTAGCTCTAAGCAACTTCTGACTTTAAAGCTACATTGGAAGGACCTAAGACACATAAACAACATTTCAGGGAACAAATTTACAAGGGAATGGAAATTGTGAAGACACAGTCCAATAGTAAAATACTACCGCAAACAAAAACCCTCAAACAATGCAGGCAAAAGACAGGAGGTTAAAAGGATATCAAGTTTACCCAAGAGGAAGAAATAAAATAATATTTGGAGACTTTTTTTTCATAAGGAAAGAAAAATAGTATTGTGAGAAACCTAGTAATATCTCCATCTCGGATTGTAGAAAGTGGATCTAAAAACAAATTTTGATTGTATGTACACAAGATGTTAAAGAAGAAAGGCAATTTTTTTAAGTTCTCAAAAATGAATGTAAGAAAATTGTTAAAATGACCAGGAAAAATATTATGCTATTGAATGAGGGGAAACTCTATTCACATCACCATGTAAGAAATATATCATAAAGAAATAAAGAAAATTTCACAGCAGAATATACATCCTACCCTGGAACTAGTTAGCTGTCTGAAACCATGATTTACATCCAAGAAAGTCTAGACTGCATGAGATAAGTTAGCTCTGTAATTGACTCTGTCATTCCCTATTTTGCTTTTATTATTTTTTAATACCTATTGCAATCTCATGGATTAATGTTCCAGTTTGAGAATTGGCAATCTTTTACCTTGAGATATGATCAACCAAACCTATAGATATCAAGATGTTATTGCAACAAATAAGATGTCTTTTGAGAAGCAAAATAAAAGGCTTTTTAAACAGGATTATGATGAGAATGAGGGGAATATGCTGATAATCCACTTCACAGCAAGATCCAGTATCATTTTCACATTTTACTACCTTTGTTTTGCCCTTGTTTGACCTTTCCTTTTGGAGGGCTCTGGTATGCCTTCCCTAGCAACATGGCAGTGATGTATATTCTCTGATTTCCAAAATAAAATCATGGTCTATTTGGAGGCAAATATTGTTGCATTTTTATAGTATAGTTTAAGTAACCTTCTCCATCCTCAGTGCCACATACTACAATTAAGGTATTTACTTTTTTTTCTTGAGATTACTAAGGTAATAACAATAATGTTGTAGGCCAGAATAAAGACTGAAGCTGCTATAGTAGACTCTGCTCAAGTACTGTGCAGTAGATAAATATCTTCATGCCCTGAAGACTTATAGTACTTGGCTCATTATGAACATGAACTCCCTTAGTCAATAGTATTTTGTCAAGGAAAGAATAATAGTGTACAGATGACAGGTATATTTAAATGTTTAAAACTACTAAAGAGTTAGCTTATCTAGGTCATTACCCCAAACTGATGTGTTATGACAGGGAAAGAAGCTAGTGATGACAGACTGCCCAAGACACCAGTCAGAGGGATCTTGCCAAAGGTCAAGAAAGATTAGTCTCTTCCAAAGCTTATCTAGAAGCAGTACTCAAGTGGTACAGTAATGACCATAGACTTAAAATCTGTATAAACAGTGAAGAACAGAAACACAGACATAAAGAGTAGCACTATTTAGTGAGAATTTCAGCTTTCAAGAATACAGATTCTAATGATCTCCTCATGTTTCAGAGAAAATCTTAAATGTATAAAGTGTAATTTTGAATCTCAAAATTTTGCAAGAAATAGAAAAAATACAAACTCATTCATGATATTCTTAAAAAATAATTTCCTTTGATGATGGTGAATTTGGTCTTGGCAGCGTATGTACAAATATGCACAAAGAAGAGAACTTCCGTGATAGTATTAATCAGTACGAGTATTTCTTTGACCATGATAACAGACAGATTAACATAACAATAACCATATGTCAGCTTTTAAAAATGTAAAAGCAATGTGGATGTTGTAGTCAAAGTCTCTTCATTGAAGAAAGAATCCTGTTTGGAGTAACTTTTCCCTTCTTGGGTTTCTTGAGACCCAGTTAGGCATTCTGTTTTTTGTTCAGCAAAGCAATTAAGCACATGCTTAATTCACATTGATTATATCTGTAAGCAGTTAAAGTGCTTATAATTAAACATGAACTCTGACTCTTTGCTGAATATGAATGGTATAAGCTTGTGTTTGTTCAGATGGAGCTAAGAGGCAGCTAAGTTGCTGCAAAGCTTTTCTATAACCTCAATAAATGTGGAGGATATAGCCCATCTAATTGGCATATCTTCTACTTGTCTTTGATCATATGTTATAACTTTTTCTCCCTTCAGCTTTTGTATTTTAACATCCCTATATATTTCCAGAATACTTATTAAGAATAACAGAGGAGTATTTAAAAAAAAAAACAAGAAAATATTATGATTTTCAGTCCTCTGAATTAATGCCTTTATTTTCAGAGATTTTGCTTAGCAAAAAACCAAAAAGGTAAGGAAATACACACAGCTTGGTCTCCTTTATCCAGAGAGCAAGGTCCTGGTGTATTGCAAGCTGTGGCTTCTGAGCCTTCAGCGCACTCCCCACTGCATGTGGTTATCAGATCTGACACAGTACCAAAAAAATGGATAGACAAATAATGCCCTGTCCACGTGATATTCTGTCTGAACAAATGAGTCTTCCTAGAGATGAGTGTGCCAAGATATCTGAGTTGGTTTTCTGTGGTGCCAAATCAAGTTTGACAGAGTTTATTAGCTTAGGATCAACGCTATGATAACATTGCTATTTTGCTTCAACTTGAATCCTCAGTTTGAGGACCGTGACTGTCTAATAAATCCTAGAGAACTGAGCTAGTTTCTTATAATGCCACCTTGATTATCTACACCCATTGTGCACTGCTTTGTTATGATCTGTTCAGAAGCTTGAAAATCATTTTAATGAGACAACTGATTTTGACTGTAGCACACACTATTTCTAATCAGTTAGGAAAAAAGTGCTTAGAGGAACATTTCCCAACATCCTTTACCAATGACAGAGGGCTATAATTCACTTGATTTCTCTGTCTGCTTTTGTTGAACAACTCAGATTGAGATAAACTGCACGGCTTCATTCTTAGACATTCGAAAATATGAGGTAGATACATATTGACTTTTCTCTGTGTAGTCAAATGGGCTCATGGCAGTTTTAGTTCTTACCTTTAATTATGTTTTGTATTCAAGGGTTATGAATTTCCTAAATCAGTAATTTGTCCACTGCGCCTGACATGTTACTCTACTACTGACTACTTGAGGTAAAGCACTACCATAATTTTGTATAAAAACCCAAAATCAAATAATCGTATTTCACAGCTAATAAATTACGTTATTTTTGGTTACTTTTCAATGTACAAATAAATATTCCTCCTCAACGGCTTGTCAAATACACTTATTATACTGAAAAGATTTCTTAAAATCATTTGTGGAAATAATTTTTTGTTAGAGAACTTACTTGTCACAGTATTTGTACAATACTATTTTAAATACCAGACATTCTGACTGGATGAACAGAAATGGGATATTTTCTATGTCTACAACAGTATCTTTTAGAATCAGAGATTTATGGCATCAATAGAAATGATTAAAGACATAAAATTTGCTTGCTTTTCATATCCTGAAATAACAGCCTGAAATGCATGGTTTCAACAGTTGATCATGACATCATGACATCTGGAAGAAAACACAAAAGAACATAATTAAGAGAGATAAAAAACAGATGAGAAAGAATAAATCTGTTAAAGCATAAGCATATGAACTTTTTATCCCCAGCTTTATAAAACAGTAAAAATAGGAGTGAACACTTGCTTTGGACATCTTTTTAGCTTCTAATAGTGACATTCCAACTGTCAAATACCAAATAATGAAATCATACATCAGTATTGCCATTAATTTTGGTGAGTGTAATGTTTAATATTTGGGTTAAGTTACATAAGCAAGAAGTAAAGAAATAGAGAGTCATTTACACAGAAATTAACTTCTAATCTAATACATGAAGAAAATAAGTTTAGAAATGTTTGTTGCTTATTGGCTTCAATGTACTTCAATTCCTTCAGACACTAGTTTTGTATCGGATTTATCCTAGGATGTTTTGAAAGAAGACATTTGCCACCTAATTTTCTGTGTATTCTACACCTGCATATCTTTTTCAGCATTTCACACATCAAATCTACAGAAACCACAGCAATAAACAGAACTTGAAATGTAGTAATAGTAGCATCTGCCATGTATAGGTGTTAAATATATTTTTCAAACAAAAAAGGGATCATTTGACTCTCTGGTATGTGATCTTGCCATGAGAAATATTAATGATTTATCTATCTGCATCTTTATATCACTGCCAATCAAATAACCGTTGAATTTTGCTGGAATATTTCTGTTTTTTTGATATTGAAACAATGGTTATAATTGGTTGTGTTCTTCTGTTGAATGTGTGTTTTATTAAAATGTGTAAAGTCAGGTATTTTTATATATTTCTAAATTATATAGGTATTATCAAAATCTAATAGTCACAGCCCCAAAACCTAAAGTAATTGCTAAGGTTAAACTGATGACTTTTAATACATGATGTCATTTTAATCTATGAGTTTTCTACTAATAATGTAATGATCATCAGATCTTGTTATACTTGTGCTAAGCAAAAATGAAATAACTATTTGGCTGAAGCTGAAGTCTTTACAGATGTGCATATAAATGCTTTCTGATAACTGATGATATTTTCATTAAAATAATGATCAGAGTGACTATAGAGCTGACTTGGTACCTACAGCTTTCAAGTCACAGAGTTAATTGAATACTTTAGCAATCATTTTTAATTTCCTATTTATACAGTTAACATTTCCATATAGGGCACTTGATGATGATGTCCATATATAAAAGGGCAAACAAATGATGACTGGAACTGTTCCATTTTAATTCTTCATTTCAAGTAGATTTTTTTTAATTTGCATTATAACATGCAAATGCTACACTGTGCTAATAAGAAGGTTTTAGACTTGCTTCAAACTTCCCAGGTAAACTCTGATAAACTGGGATGTTTAACAAGGATTGATTTCCAATGAGAGATTCTAGGAAAGCCCTCCCTATCATTTCCTCTTCTAACAAATGCTGCATCAAATTCCAAGACCTGAGGAAACACAGCCAGGACTCAGTTAAGGTTGATCCAAACCAAACAAATAAAAAAATAGAAAAAAAAAAGCAGTTTGAGTCTGTGAGTCTCACAGTAGGAGTATCAATATTCATAGGTTTTGCCTTGATAATTGTTGATTACTGTGATAATTTCTACAGTTACCAATTCACCACTAAGTTATTATGCTGGAGGAGATAATAGCTGCAAGCAGAGAGAAAAAGAACATCTTAGACAAATGCAGTTAAAAAGTCTGTCAAAGAAGAGATGCAAATACAGAAAAAGGTGCCAGCATTAGTACCAGAACTTGTTGGCCTTTTGGCTTTTAAGGACATTATTTTTCTGGAGGAGTATAGAGACACCAAGGGCTTAGAAGCAGCTTGCAAAAAGAAATGCAATAAAGACCAATTCGTTCAGCCTTCAAGCTGCTAAAATAACTGTCATGTTTTGGTCTCTAGCATAAAAAGCTTCCCTTTTTTCATTCTGCACATAGCATTGAGTTTCTGCCTAAGGGGGAAGTAGAGGTGTGTCAATGGCAGATACTGTTGCTGATGCAGTTCATGTTCCTCATTTGACAACTGATGAGTAACAATAATTGCAATTGTATTTGACATTTGAAGCCATTTCCTGTACATTCAGATATGGTCACATGCTTGTAAGTTAGAACCAATAATACAAAATAGATCTCTCTTTTTAATAAAAAAAAAAGTCCATCCATTTATTATACATTAAAACTGTGCTAGAGTATCTAGTCAGAGCAGAGACAGATTTGTTGCAACCTGCTGCAGGAAATTTAATTGGCGGAGAGTCTGGTTTTGAAGGCTGTTGAAAACCAGGAGCTTACTGAGCTCCTTCAAGGGCATGGATTGGGCCTCAAGTTATTTATATGAATGAATGAATGAATAGCAACATAATTAGAGGAGTATATCAGTATTACTAGGTTTTCATTTTCACTAGAAAGAGCTCAGGACCATGGGTTAGATTCTTTATAACATTTAAAAGGACATAGCTCTGCTTTGACCTTAAAATTCTGTTCAGCATATCAACAGAATAAAGCCAAATGAAAAGCGGATAGCAAAGTCTATCTTTGGAAAGTAATTCTGAAGTGTGCTGTTTATTCCTTGTAACAATGACTTGTGCACAACAGCATAAGCTATAACGTGAAATTCTATGATTATCATAGCTTGCCTACTATGAGGGAAACCAAGTGCTTTTAAGCTAATTCCTGTGAAAAAGATGGGAACAAGAAAACACTTTAAAGTGGTGGGATTTTGTGTTGTTCAAAGACAGATAAATCTTCCCTAAGATACTTCTTTGCATGTACAGAACTTTTAAACGACATCTGTGTCTTTAAATGAAATATAGACATTGTGTGTAATTAGATCTTGCACTTCAGTTGGAATGATGTCAGTTAGTCATGAGCCAGCAAATAGCTGGATTTACTCCTAAAGCCATATTCAAACTGGGACATATAGAAGAGGTTACACAGCTAAGTAGAAGCAAATGAAAATTGTTTAGAAAATAGATACCAGGGGCAAAATACATGTCTTACAGTTTTGACTTACTGTGGTAATAAAAAATAAAAAATAAAAAACACGAGAACTCCACCTGCGGGCGTCCCTCGGGAGGCAACTAAAACTGATTGGAACTAAAACTGACCCGAGCGTGGGGTCCCACTCCCAAGCAGTTGGGGTCCCGCCCGCGACGCTGCTGTGTTCTTTATCCCCCCTGGTTTCTCCCACAGCTTTAATCCTCCCTTCACCCAAAGGGTTGAGGCCTCCCCTTACCACTCCTGATGGAAGCTGGCAGGCGCAGGAGCAGTCCTCAGGGTAAGCCGGCAGGTGATCGGTAAGGGCTGGGTAGCGCGTCCAGGGCACGCTGCTCTTATAGCCTAATGTAGGCCCAAGCGTGAGCCTCACGGGATTGCGGATCAAACAGGACCAGTCACACAGGAACCAGGTGGAAAAGCCATTTATTGAATACAGGTAAGGGTTTATATAGGAAAGTAAGGGGAGGAGAGTAGGAGGGGAATGGGAGGAGATTTAGGAGGAGACAAGGTAGGAGCTAAGGTAGGAGCTGAAGGTTGATAGGTGGCACCCCGTGCTGGGCACCCCACCTTTGGGGTCCTCATCCCCCACCTCAGGGGTTCTAGAAGGTGCTTAATGAGCCCCAGCGCACGTACACAGGCCAGGCAGCCCTACGGCGCAAGCGCAGCTGCCAGGGGTCACACAGAGGGCACCAGGACCCCCCTGTACAAGGCCCTGGTGCGCATGCCCAGATCCTGGGTCACCCAAAGGGCATCATTAAACCCTATGGGGAACCCCGAAATCCTAATTTTGAACTCCTACACTGTGGCATATTTTATCAGTGCCTAGTTTATAGTAGCAATTATTAGGAGAGGGAGGATAGGAGTATTTCTTGCTGTTCTTTTTAAGGACGTTGGCAAATGTGAGTTGTGACTCCTGCATCACTGTATGGCCCAGCTCTGATCCTCCTTTCCCCTGCACTGTGGGATAGAGGGACTCAGCATCCCAGTTTGGCTTAACAGGTCAACCCAGTTTACCAGAAATCCTGGAAACTCAATCACTTATTATCCCCTAAAGATGCAAAGGAAATGTTTATTGTCTTTGTCTTCTCATCAGAAGAGCTGGAGGGAAAAAGGTTAGAGTCAGGTTGATCCCTGTAGGGCAGTATGTCTGAAAATGAGGTGCTTACTTAAAACTAAATAGTGCCTATAGTAAACCATGTTGCAAAAGTGATGGATTTTTGGCACTTTAATAAATTACAAATTTCTCAGCACATTGGATCTCAGAAAGGGAATTTCACCACATTAAAGATATTATTTCAGAAAGTCAGATAACTACTCTTCATTCACACTTGACATCCACTGTTACATTTTTTTTTCTACCTAGCATCTAAACATATACTTTGTTACAGGAATCTATAAATGTTGTAAATTCTATGAAAACTAAAATAACCTAGAACACAAAATGGTCTCAAGAGATTTTGAATTCTGTTGTAAGGCTATAGCCATGAAATTAAAATATACAGACTGAGCTGTCCAGACTCTGCTCTCAAAGGCATGTGAGGAAATTCAATTTTTGAAACTATGGAAGATACTTGGTATGAAAATTAAACTAAAATTTAAACTTCATTATACTTCTGCCTGTTAAATTAGATAGCTTCTTTTTCTTAACAACTGACTATTGAAGAATGACTGACTCACTCTACATAACCTCTAAACCATACACTCCTCAGATTTTATTTACAGCCATTACATTTCTGCTACATTTAGCCCAGAGATTTCTATTACATTTATAAATTTCTATTTCTGTTTTCTATTGTTTTTTATCTTACTGATCTAAAATGGAGCTAGAAAGTTGGTTGTGGCCATATCTTTTCCACTGATTTATACCCCTTTTCGATGGATTACTTTCACAGGGCCTTTTGTCCATTACTGTGGTCTTCATAGTTCTTTTAGCAGTTAAGAGGAAATGACAGTAACAGAGGAAAATCAGCAAGATATAATGTTTAGATCTGACTCATTTCCAGCTCTGAGTATCCTGATCAAATGTTTTCAATGTAATATTTAATGAATAATGGCTTAAAAAAAAAAGAAACAAAATGACCTGAAAAAAGAACAAATATAAACCACTCAGGAGGGCTTGTTATGTTAGAGGGGAAAATGGAATGGAGATGACTTTAACAGTCTCACTTGTTTTTCCTTGCTGAGTTGCCTTAAACATTGATGTATATTATCCTCATTTTGTCATCAAACATAGCACCTGCCTGACAGGGTAGAATATTAACTAATCCTGGTTGGTTGCATTGCAGGGCATTACTAACCCTGGCATTTGAATCTAAATATGACAGCCATCAAAAAAAAAAAATAATAATAATTGGGGAATAATTGGGGTGCCTTTTAGCACACAACAGTGGTGAATGAATCATTTCACTGTATTCTCATTCTGAATATTAAAGATATGGGACATGCCGATTTGATTCATTTCAGGATTTTTTGCATTATATTGAAATGATACCTCCAGTCTTTTGATCCAAAGCTAATTGTTTTGTCCTCTGCTGTTTGATGATTCTGTATTATTCCACCTATATATTTTCTTCACTGAAATGCATGGCTAACTATGTTAGAGATATTTCCATAGCAATATGACACATCCAACCCGCTAAGGACGCTTACCAGAACACAAAAGAGCACAATTTTTATGGGAATGGTACTTCTAGAGTGGAAATTCTTGAGCATCCCAGGAAAATTTATTTTCTTACCATCCACATAACTTGAGCATAAGACTGCAAATTTATATTTCAGTCTTGGGGGGGCACTCAAATATATCATGATTTGACACTGCTGATTTGAATGGATTGTTGACTTCAAGGGATTCTACTTTCAGTGTGGTTCATCATGAGATGATACAGATTAAATAATTTCTGGTATGATTAGGTATACAGAAAATCACCCATTTCAAAGATGAATTTGTGTAAATAGGTTACAGAATGGAATAAAGGAGCCATTTAAGAACCCCCAGTTTTGAATGCTACAATGTGTCACAGTTGGACACAGGCCAGCAGAATGACTCACAGCACAGTGCTGCAGATAGATAGGCACATGTATCCCTATCAGTTCAATAAGGGAGCTAAATTCCCTGGAAAGTTAATCCACAAAATCTGTATGCGAAAGGAGTAGCCAATCAGCAGGGAAACACAAAATACAGTGGTAACTAAGTCCAAAATCTCCTAAGAGCTTTGATGACTGATGCAGGGCTTGAACTTTAAGTCCTTGGATCATTTTGTAGCCAAGGTGAGTAGTCACCTTGCCAGGCAGGGTCAATCTTTTAAAGCAGGAGGAGGGCCCTTCTTTTTTAATAATTCCTTAAAATTAAAGGACTCATCAAAAACAGGAATTTGTAGCTCACTTCCAATATTCACCAGAAATGACTCAAATTTACCCGGCTACTTTCCAGAGGACTTTCCTAACTTCCAAATGGGACATCATAATCTTACTATTTATATCATTAGCCACTGTGCAATCAGCACTGTGGAAGAGATGTCTGGCTCCATTCTGGAGTCTGTACTGTCTTTAATGTGTCAGCCCTCCCTACAGTGAAGTTCAGACGTGTAAGTCTCCAGATAAGAATCTATAAACATGTGCACAGGAAACTTTTAGGCCAGACAAGGGAGACATCTGGTAAGTCTTGGCAGCTCATGAGGCTGAGAGTTAGCATGAAAATATGGGCATTCTACACTTTTGTGATTATTCAGATTTAAAGCATCTAGTAAGATCACTGTGAATTCTGTTGTCAATACAAAGTCTATCCTATGGCAGAGAATTCAAAGATTTCAAAAACTGTGTCACTGCCAGTTCTCTTACTAATCTAAAGTTCTAAGACCCTTGTCACATATGAATGATGCAACAAGTCATTACAAAGAGGAAGACTCAAAGACATGATGTAACATGAAACTTTTCTACTTCTCATGTTTAGATTGAAGGTATACATGAAGCAAGTAGAGGCTTGTTCATTATAATCCCCTATCTCTGCTTTGATGTGATTGTGCTCATTTTCTGTTATAACTGTTGTTCTGGACAGTTGGGAGGCAGGAAAAATGCTGTTTAGCTGACAAGTCACTCTGTCAGTAGCCTGATAGGATGGTAAAATACCCCTCTGTCCTTGACTTCTCAGTATAATGATAACCTTCCTTTGTTTCAGTTTCCTTGATGAGTGTTATATAGAACTCTTTACCCATAGCCTGAAGTCAGAAGTTAAGATAGCTGTTACATGATATATGGAATTGCAGTCAAGAATATGACATGAAGAATTTCTAAGTAATGCAGACAGCACCTATATGAATACCAGAATATACAGCAGCATAAATTTGCCAGATACTGTAAAGACAGACAAAAGAAAAGATTTTAGCCTCTAAATGTACTGCTGCAGCTAGATATTCCAAATGTAGTAAATAAATGTTTACTAAACAATGCATATTTGAAAATATACATAACGTTCTAATATGAACCTTGTAATCATGGATCAGGATTTCCATTCTGTCACACTAGTACAAAATATATATAAAAGCAAAGGAAGGAAGGAAGGAAGGAAGGAAGGAAGGAAGGAAGGAAGGAAGGAAGGAAAGAAGGAAGGAAGGAAGAATGACAGGAAGGAAAGCAGGTAG